>CAUYPK010132460.1:0-12616 GCA_963574355.1 Loris lydekkerianus
CTCTAAAGAAGACAGACGCAAAATCTACAAACACATGAAAAAAAGCTCATCATCCTTAATCATCAGAGAAATGCAAATCAAAACTACTTTGAGATATCACCTAACCCCAGTAAGAGTAGCCCACATAACAAAATCCCCAAAGCAGAAATGTTGGCATGGATGTGGAGGAAAGGGCACACTTCTACACTGCTGGTGGGAATGCCCACTAATACGTTCCTTCTGGAAGGATGTTTGGAGAATACTTAGAGATCTTAAAATAGACCTACCATTCAATCCTATAATTCCTTTACTTGGTTTATACCCAGAAGACCAAAAGTCACAATATAACAAAGACATCTTTTTTTTTTTTTTAAATTGTTAAATCATAGCTGTGTACGTTAGTGCAATTGCCTGTACCCATTCTAAGGAATTCATTGAATTCTTAAGAGAACTTTTGAATTATTCCTAGAATTTCTAATTCCAACTTTACTTCCATTCTGTTAATCCTATTTGCCATCCAAATTCTAATCTCAATTTCTGACATCTCAGCCATTTGTTTATGAATGGATCTCCTGGTATGTCCACCTTGTCTTTCCTTGTGGGGGTTGATCTACTCTGATTATTAATGTTGCAGAGTTTTTTTTGCTAATTCTGCCCCATGATTATTTTTCACTGTTTGGCTAGATGAGCTGGTAAGATGAAATTGGATTGGGAGCTCCTGGAGTAGCAATTAACCAGCCCTTTGCACAACAGCTGGGACTGGTTACTGCAGCTTTTTCCATACAGCTTTGCAAATGATCCACACAGTACTATGGCCTGAGACACTGGGGACCTGCTTGGTGTGGGGGAGCTCGGTGGCTCTGTCTTGTTTTCAGCTGGTCTATGTACAATCCCAGTGAATCAGTAACTCTGGGTTGAAGTCTCAGCTGTGGAGAAATACAAACAACTAAGACACCCTGCCCCACAAGGGCAACAAATGGAAAATGAAAATCAAACCTTCCCATAACACCACAACCAGGGTACCACCTTGGATGTTCCTAGGGTGACTGTCAAGAGTTCCAAATCAATCGTCTCAGTCAGCACCAATTTTCAAGTGGGAGAGTTTAAAAGGTCTCCAGAAACTAGATAGCAGGGGTCTCCTAGCAACTCAAGTGTGGTTTGTGTTGGTGGTCCATGGAGTCAGAAGGGCCCACCCAGAAAATGAGTTATTCCAGGGAGGTTGATGCCTTCTTCCCTACCTTGCACCTCTGTGGCACCCAGTCACTGGTAACCCCATAGGCTGTGGCCCAGTTCCCTTCAGTGAGCAGATGTGCCAGGGATTTGGCTGGCCTGAGTTACAGGGAGATCTATGTCTCCTCTGCCAGGCTACAGCACTCTACCACCCACCAGCATGGTGAGCTGAAGCCTGAATATCTTGGGTGCTTAAGGGAAGCTGGGGAGTGTCAGTTCTCAGTTCCAGCCCCACCCCAGATTGATGTTGCTGCCACTTATATTCTCACAGAATTTGCATTTCTGTCCTGTGTTCCACAGTATTCTGTACTGTGTCCACAGTATTCCACTGTGGGCCAGGTGCTGTTTCACTTCACAGAAACTGCAACTCAGCCCCGCCCTATGCTGCTGCTGTTGCTGCTGTGCCAATTCTCATGGAGCTGGCATGTCTGCCTCTGGTGCACTGTGTTGGGGCTGGTGTGGTTAGGCACATATTCTAGTCTCCTTCCCCACTGTGCTCCCAGGTAGGTACCACCTTAGGCATACCCTTTGCTCATGGGGCCTGCGTTTCCATCCCAGATCTGTTCTGCCTGTGGCTGCCAGTGGAGTAGAGCCCCAGCTCTCTCTGGTTGCTGAGAGAGATGGGAAGTGTTTCTCTGAAATATAACCAGGGGTGTGAGCCCTATTGTTCCTGCTGTCCTCCCCCCCACTGTGCTGTGCCCCAAGGCACTGTTTGTCCCTCTCCCATATGGCTCCCTTGCACCACAGTTCCTGCTTTACACCCAAGCCACTGATTCTGCACAGACTTGTAACAGCCCATGCCTTGTCCATATCTCTCGAGAAAATGCCCAAGAATCTGGACTCCATGGGGCACAGGCTTCCAGAACTTGGGGTGAGAGTGGAGGGGAGTGCTGGGAGTTCAGAATTGCGGGTGGAGTATATGTTCAGTTTTATGCTTGGTGGGAAAGTGCCATGGCACACTAGTGGGTCCCCTTTGGGGAAAGAGATCTGGTGTTTAGTGGCTTTCTCCTGTGGGATACAATAAGAAGAGATCTGAATTTTGCTTGCTTTTTTGTTGAAAGTACACTGTGAGCTGTTCTCATGGGGGAGGAGACTCCTGTCTGCTTGGCGATGGGTTTTGTGCCTATTGTTTGTTTCCTTGGGGTTGCAGCTCACCTCAGCAGGGGTGATGTGTGCTCTTTAATCTTCTGTCTTGTATCAACTCCAAACCATCAGGTTACTTGCTAAACTTCTGTCCTTTAACTCTCCTTCTGGACAGGAGCCTCTGTGGAAAGCTGGCTCCAGTCGGTCATCTTGCCTCCTTCCCCATTGCTTAGTTTTATCTTTTGAATCTTTGCAAGATGAGAAACTAATTGAGGACACAATACCCTTCACAGTAGCTTCAAAGAAAATGAAATACCTAGGAATATACCTAACAAAAGAGGTAAAGTAACTATATAAAGAAAATTATACAACCCTAAGAAAAGAAATAGGAGAAGATATTAACAAATGGAAGAACATATGCTCACGGCTGGGAAGAATCAACATCGTTAAAATGTCTATACTTCTCAAAGCAATCTACAGATTCAATGCTATCTCTATTAAAATACCAACATTGTAATTTTAAGACTTGGAAAAAATAATTCTTCATTTTGTATGGAACCAGAAGAAACCCCATATAGCTAAGACAGTTCTTATTAATAAAAAGAAAAGCCAGGAGCATCAGCTTTCCAGAATTTAGGCTGTACTACAAGGCTGTAGTGATCAAAACAGCATGGTACTGGCACAAAAATAGAGATGTAGACATCTGGAACCGAATAGAAAACCAGCAGATGAAACTAACATCTTACAGCCACTTGATCTTCAGTAAACCAAAGAAGAACATACACTGGGGGAAAGAATTCCTATTCAATAAATGCTGCTTGGAGAACTGGATATCCATATGTAAAAGTCTGAAACTGGACCCACACTTTTCTCCACTCACAAAAGTTGATTCAAGATGGATAAAAGACCTAAATTTAAGGCATGGTAAAAACACTTGAAAAATATCAGCCTGGGGAAAGACTTTATGAAGAAGACTTCTGTGGCAATCGCAACAACAAACACAAACAAATAGGACTTAATTAGACTGAAAAGTTTCTGCACATTTAAGGAGACAACAACCAAAGCAAATAGACAACCTACACAATGGGAAAGGATATTTGCATATTCTGAATCTGACAAAAGCTTGATAACTAGGATGTACAGAGAAGTCATATTAATCAACATGAAAAAAGCCAACAATCCCATATATCAATGGGCAAGAGATTTGAATAGAACCTTCTCTAAAGAAGACAGGCATATGGCTAACAAACATATGGAAAAATTGCTCATTATCCCTAATTATTAGAGAAATGCAAATCAAAACCACTCTGAGGTATCATCTAACCCCAGGAAGAATGGCCCACATCACAAAATCTCAAAACTAGATGCTAGCGTGGATGTGGAGAGAAAGGAACACTTTTACACTGCTGGTGGGACTGTAAACTAATACAACTTTTGTGGAAGGAAGTATGGAGAACCCTCAAAGAACTCAAACTAGACCTCCCATTTGATCCTGCAATCCCATTACTGGGCATCTACCTGGAAGAAAAAAAAAATCCTTTTACCATAAGGACACTTGCACTAGACTGTTTATTGCAGCTCAATTTACAATGGCCAAAATGTAGAAACAGCTTTAATGCCTCCCAACCCAGGAATGGATTAACAAGCTGTGGTATATGTATACCATGGAATACTATTCAGCCATTAAAAAAAGGAGACTTTACATCTTTTGTATTAACTTGGATGGAGGTAGAACACGTTATTCTTAGTAAAGCATCACAGGAATGGAGAAGCAAGAATCCTCTATACTCAATTCTAACATGAGGACAGTTAGTGATCTAGTACACAGTGGGGGGAGGGGGAAGGGGAGATCAAAGAGAGGAAAGGAGGGAGGGGTGGGGGAAGTCACAGAGGGTGCCACACCTTTTGGGGTCAGGAAACTATGGTAAGAGGAACTTTACCTAATAAATTCAATCAATGTAACCTGGTTCAAAAAAAAAAAAAAAAAGAAAGAAAAAGAAAAAGAAAAAAATCAATTAGGACTTAATTTATGGCCTAACATATGGAAAATATGCCAGGAGCACTGAGAAGAATGTGTTTAATAAACAAAAACAAAAACAAAAAAAGAGGCCCATGCAACCAGGGACTCTTGAGTATAGGTTTCATTCATTTCTTGATAAATTTGCTCCTGAAGGCTTTTCAAATTCTTTTCTGAACAAGAAGGGGAGGGTGGTCCAAAGAGAGGGGAGAAACGCCAGAAGGGCAGGGAGGTCATTCTTAAGTTACTCACACAGATTTTTATTAGGAAGCTATTCCTTCATATGTAGGGAAAACGTTCATGCTTCTAACACTAACATTTACTGGGTAAATAGAAATGTTACATCATGTTGAATTAGATTTAAAATAAGCAAGACAGTTTTGGTGTTTGCCTTTGAAAGGTTTAGAGTCTGTAATTTTCATATATTTTTAAGTCTGAAAATTAGAACTCAACTACATATACCTTAATTTTTTCTTTTCCTTATTCTTAAACATTTTAGGTAAAATTTACAAAAAGTGGAAATGCATTAAGAGTGCAGATCAGTGAATTCTGACAAATGCAGGAACCTCTGTAGTCCTTAGCCTTCTCAAAATATATTTTTATCATCCCCTAAATGTTTTCCTGCCACTTTCTCGCAACATTCTTCTCCCACCTTAAGGCAATCATTCTTTTGATTTGTATCATCATAAGTCTTACCTGCTCTTGGACTTCATGTAAACAAAATTGCATACACTCTTTTTTGTGTGTCTAATTTATTTTGCTCAAATTAATGTTCCTTAAATTTACTTATGTCAGTCTACGTATCAAATGTCCACTCCTTTATAATTGATGAGTGGGGTTTCATTGCATATCCCTTGATTTGTTTATTCCACATCCTGTTGGTAGACACTTGGGTTGTTTCAGATTTTGGCTCTTGTACATAAGGCTGCTATGAAAATTTTGTGCAAGTCTTTTGTGAATCATGTTTTCTTTTCTATTGGGTGAATATTTAGGGCAGAATTTCTGGGTCAAAGGGCAGGTATACGTTTGATTGCAGAAAACACTGGCAGCCTTCATTCCTCCTTCAGTAGAACATGGTATTAATTCTTTAGTTCTTCTAAAGCACTTGGGGTCCTCAGAGGAATGACTCTATTAAAGCAAGAATGATTGTTAATTAAAGTTTGTGACAAAGTATGCAATTCTTATGTCAGAAATTTCATCTCTATAAAGAGTTGTTTTAATTACCTAAAATTAAATTTCGTAATTACCAAAGCATCCCTGAAGACTTAAAGGTCAGTGTACTTCACGTACCATCTTGGAGAATTCCTTTAAAAAAGAAATCATACCAGTCAGGGGCCAGTGAGGAAAAAAGTCACGTCGTAATTTTAACAGAAAGAATGCAATGTAAATAATTATTAACTAGGTATAAAGTTATCAGCCAGGTAACTGAAGAGAAAAAATAGAACAGTTAAGTGTCATAGAAGTAGCAATTACAGAAGCATCCACCTTCCCCTAAGTATGGAGGAAAAGGGAAGAAAGGCTGGAATTACTAAAATGTAGTACTATAGGGCTGAAGTTCAGCCTGTAGGGGCACTACGTGGCTGGAGTTGAGGTCTTGGGACAGGACTGGGTGACAGGGGGTAGGGAACACCATGACAGAGGTCTGCATGCTGTGGCCTGTAGACGAAGTCCAGCCCATTGACTGCATTTTGTATAGTCTGTGAGTTAAGAATGATTTTCACATTTTTAAGTAGTTGGAAGAAAATCAAAATCATAATTATATTAGTTTCTAGAGCTATTGTAAAAAAGTGCCACAAAAAGGGAGGCTTAGAACAACAGAAATTTGTTCTCTGACAGATCTGGAAACTAGAAATACAAAAGCAAGTTGCCAGAGGGGCTCCCACTTAGACTCTGGGGAGGAGCCTTCCACACCGCTCTGGTTCCTGGTGGTGGCTGTGATCTTGGGCCTTCTTCACCCTAGCCGTGGCCTCTGTTTTCACATAGTGTACTCCTCTTGTGTGTCCACTTCTTCACCCAGGGTTCTCCTCTATAACCACACCAGTCACTCTGGGTTATGGTCACTTCGTGACCTCATTTTAACTCTATCAGCAAAGATCTTATTTCCAAATGAGATTCCGTTCACAGCAGGGTGGTTTGCACTACAGCATATGCTCTTGAGGGACACAGTGTAACCCATAACAATAATAGTATTTTCTGACACATGAAAACTATAAAAAAATCTAAATGTCAGTGCCCACAAATGAAGTCATACTTGCCATGCTTATTTATTCAAATATTGTTTATAGCTGCTGCAAGGGCGGAGTTGAGTCGTTGCTACAAAAATGGATGGCCTGCAAAGCCTCAAATATTTACTATACGGTCCTTTATAGCAAAAGTTTGCTGATGCCTGTTCTATGTGACTGGTTTGGAAGGACTGGAAAAAATGCAAATGGTTTTCAGCTGCTGCTCCTGGAAGGCTTGCCCTTGTTAGGTGAAGAAGATATATTATTGTAGGATGCTCAGAGAGACCTGAAAAGGCAGGAAGCCCATAGGAAGCAGATGAGAGGAGGTGGACTCTGCATGCTCCTCTTGTCTTTTGGTACCTTTGTGTTGCCTGGTGTTGGTGGAATGAAGTGGGAAGAAGATGAACAAGCACAACTGTAGTGGAGTTCCAGCTCTAGAAACATGAAAGCATCACTACACCTTGTGGACTTGAAACTAGTATCGATATCTTATATACTTATAGATAAGAAACTAAATAAATGTATTTATATATAGCTATACTTACATTTACATATATATATATATATAAACTAAAACTATCATTTTGAGCTCATTGTAGATTCACATACAATTTAGGAAATAACAAAGAAATCCCCCATATCCTTACTTACTTTCCTCTATCTTTCAGAACTTTAGTACAATATATTATTATGACCAAGATATTGACATTCATACAGTCAAGATGAAGAGAATTTTCATCACAAGGATCCTTTTGTGGTTCTTTTGTAAACAAATCTTTCCTTCCTTCTTCCCAATTCCCCTACCCCATTCTTGGCTCTTCGCAATCACTAATCTGTTCTCCATTTCTATTATTGTGGTATTTCAAAAATGTTCTATAAATGGAATAATATGGTACGTGACCTGTGGGATTGGCTTTTGTGACTTAGCCTAATTCTCCGGAGATCCATCCAAGTTGTTGCACGTCTCAATAGTCCATCCCTTTTCACTGTTGAGTAGTATTGCCTGTAAGGATATACCAGGGTTTGTAAAGCCATTCGCCTACTGAAGGATGTCTGAGCTGTGCTTAGTTGTAGGTTATTGTAAATAAAGTAGCTAAACATATATAGGTACAGGTTTTTGTGTGAATATAAGCTTTCTTTTCTCTGGCTAAAAGCTAGAGAGTTCAATTTCTGGGTTATAGGGTAGTTGCCTTTTTTTTTTTTTCATAAGAAACTGCCAAACTGATCTTCAGAGTGAGGATAGCATTTTACATTCCTTCCAGCAACATATGTATGAGTGAACCAGTTTCTCCAAATCCTTGCCAATGTTACCAAATAGTTATTACTATTTTTTTCTTTTGCCTTTCTGATAGACGTGTAATGGTATCTCATTGTGGTTTTATTTTACATTTCCCTAATAGCTGATGATGTTAACTGTCTTTTAAGGGGCTTATTTGCCATCTGTATATCCTTTTCATTAATATGTCTGTTCCTGTCATTTGCTCATTTTCTAATTGGACTTTGTATTAAGTTTGAGTTGTTTGTTTATTTTAGATACTAGTCTCTTGTCAGATATATGGTTTACAAATAATTCCCCCTATCTATAGCTTGTATCCTCATCCTTTTAATATGGGTCTTTCACAGAGCAAAACTTTTTCATTTTGATGGAATCTAATTTATCCATTTTTTTTTTTTCTCTTCTAGATAATACTTTTGGTCTCAAGTCTAAGAATTCTTTGTCTAATCCTAGGTTCTAAAGAGTATTTCCTATGGGTTTGTTTTTCCTAAATATTTTATAGTTTCACATGTTTATTTAAGTGTTTAATGCTTTTTGAGTTAATTTTGGTTTAATGTGTGAAGTCTAGACTGAAGTTCATCTTTTTGGCCTATGAATATCTAATTGCTGTAGCTCTGTTGTTGAAGAAATTATCCTCCCTCTGTTGAGTTGCTTTTGTACCTCTGTGAAAAATAATCTGGCCATATTTGAGTGGGTTTGTTTTGGGTTCTACATTCTGTTCCACTGATTTATATGTCTGTTTCATCCCCAGTCCCATACAGTCATGATTACTATAACTATATATAATAATAAGTTGAAATCAAGTAGACTATTTCTGTTTGCTTTACTCTTTTTTATTTGTTTTGAGACAGGGTCCCACTCTGTAGCCAGTGGGCTACAGTGTAGTGTTATCATCATAGCTCACAGCAACCTCAAACCCCTGGGCTCAAGTGATCCTTCTTCTTCAGCCTCTTAAGCAGCTGGGACTACAGGCACATACCACCATCCCTGGCTAATTTTTCTATTTTTTATAGAGTTAGGGTCTTACTATGTTGCACAGTTTGGTCTCAAGCTTCTGGCCTCAAACAATGCTCCCACCTTGACCTCTCAAATTTCCAAGGTTATAGGTGTGAGCCACCACTCCAAGCCCTTCTTTTTTCTTTTTCAAAATCGTGTTAACTATTCTAGTTCCTTTGTCTTTCAATGTAAATTTTAGAATAATTTTGTCTATTTCTACAAATTATCTTACTGGAATTTTGATAGAAATTGCATTCAACCTACATGACGAGAAGTCTGTGAGCCAGGATTTAGCTTTTGACAGAACTGATTTGCCGGTGACCTTTTCCATTGTTTATTTGCCTACATTAATATTCATGAGGATACACAGGCCAGTGTGTGTGCATGTGTGTGAGAACATGACAATTCAGCGTCTCTCTGGAGATAGAGTCAGGCATTAACAGCTCAGTGAGGGTTCAGGGGCCCAGGTGATAAAACTGCCAGATAGAACCTTTAGATGCAGCCACTTAGATGTGGCCAATTTAGTTGAGGTAATTTGATGCAGCCCATTTAAAACACAACATCATCGTCTCATTGCCAACTTCTATTAGCAAAGGATACACCTGTGTCATTCCTAACCCCCATTCATGGGGGATTTTTGCTTTCAAATGTGTTTTTGTTTTTGTATTTACTAACATTTTTGTCCCATATATGATGGTTTAAAATTAATTAAAAGATCCAATAGGGAGTACATTTATGTGGATAAAAATATCAAAACAGGCTCAGTGCCTGTCAGCTCAGTGGCTAGGGCGCCAGCCCCATACACTGGAGCTGGTGGGTTTGAACCCAACACGGGCCTGCAAACAACAATGACAACTAAAATTGCTGGGTGTTGTGGCAGGTGCCTGTCGTCCCAGCTACTTGGGAGGCTGAGGCAAAAGAATCGCTTAAACCCATGAGTTTGAGGTTGCTCGTGAGCTGTGACACCATGGCATTCTACCAAGGGTGACAAAACGACACTCTGTCTCAAAAAAAAAAAAAATCAAAACAGTATATAAAGAAATGCACTTTGCATTCTTACACTTACCCTCCTTTATTTATTCAATCTGTCTCGTGCCCAAAAAGTAACACTTTTTGTTTATCATTCCAGGGAATGATCTGCGTATATTTTTCACATATACACTTAGGGCATTTACTTTAAAAAACTATCTTTGAAAATGTAAATACATGAAAATTTGACTTTTTTTTTTTTTTTTTTTTTACTTTGTCCAACAGTAGGTATGGTCTATGACCTCAGTTTGCTCTTTTTTTTTTTTTAACCAAAAGTTTATAATAATATATCTTGACAGTTAACACCTTCAGTTAAAAAATTTTTGTTAAAACTTTTTGAATTTTGGCACGTTTTTCTTACTTTCTTACTTTCCATATAATGATATTCTTAAATCAATCTATTTGATTTTGGGGATTGAAGGCTCTTCATAAATCCCACACTCTTACTCCTTTGTTCTCCTTATTGAGACGAAGAGAAGGAGCTTGTTCAAAGCCACATGAAAGCTATAACCCAGTTACAACCTAAGAATAGGGGGAAGGGGGAAAGGGAGGAAAGGGAGGTGGAAGGTGGGCAGAGGGAGGAGGATTGGTGGGATTACCCCTGCGGTGCATCTTAAAAGGGTAAATGTATATCTTAGTAAATGTGGAATGTAACTGTCTTAGCACAATAACTAAGAAAATGACAGGAAGGCTATGTTAACCCGTGTGATGAAAATGTGTCAAATGGTCTAAGAAACTAGTGCATGGTGCCTCATGATGACATTAATGTACACAGCTATGATTTAATTAAAAAAAAATATGATTCTCTCCTTTGATGCAGAAAAAGCTTTTGATAATATACAGTGTCCCTTCATGATCAGAACACTTAAGAAAATTGGTATATAAGGGACATTTCTGGTGCCCCATGATTGCATTAATGTACACAGCTATGATTTAATAATAATAAAAAAAAGTCTTAGGGATAAAGCTTCAGACAGCCAAAAAGAGCTCACTGCTTCCAGCTGACCCCTCCAGCATAAACATTTTCTCTTGCTCTGTCTATAATAGGCTTTCAGAATAGTTCATTCTTGGTTCTTAATGAATAAATAATAATTTGCATATATCTACTGGGCTTACACATGAATGAATTATTTCATTTCATTAAATAAATATATACGTGACTTTCTAGAAAAAGAGCTTGTAATAGGTTGAAAAATACATTGAGCATATTATTTGAAAAAGTAGTTAACATACGGCTTCATAATAAATTTATCCTATGTTTTCTGGATGTTTAGACACTTTGTAGAATGTCATTACATCACAGCTCACTGTAGTTACGTGATTTAGATATATCAGGGCCCACATTTTGTCTTCCTCCTTTCTACCTTCCCTCCCTCGCTGTTTTCCTCCCTTTCTGCATTTTTTTCTTTCCTCCCACAATCATTTCCTGAGTACCTACAATATGCAAAGCACTCTACTAGACACGGGTGTATATTTGTGCTGAGTATATAGGGGAGGGGTATGTAAGTGAGTCCTCATTTTTAAGGCACATTCATTCTCCTTGGGGTATAAAATATAACCATGTGTCACATTTAAATGTTATTGTAAGCCAACATCTCAATTAGATGAGTGATTCAAAAAGTGCGTGTTATAAAATTCCATGGTAGATGTGTGAAGCTGTCCAGGACATTTTACATGAACAGATCATGTTCAAGACATTTCATTATGCTGTGTGAATATCTTCAATATTCTCTCCAACTAGGATATAATCACACTTGAGTCCAATGGAAAACCATGAATAAATTTTATGACACAGTAAGAAAATTTTTACATACTTTGTAAATTTCAAATGAAAGGGGATTTTTTATTTAAAGGAATTGTTCCTACCTCTCTCCACCATGAGACCTGGTCCCAATTCAGGGATAAGGACAACAGCATGTTACCTAGTTTCTGTGTACAGGTTGCATATAACCACAGGCAGGTAAGTGAATTTTCCCCTCTCATTTCTCCTGGTGCCTTTCACTCAGATTACTTTCTTTGAGAGGTGAAGAGGAAAAGGAGATGACATCTTTAGCCTTTAAAAGGCAGGAGAGAGGAGAAATCGCCTTGCTCAAATTTATAATTTATCATCCAATTCATTAGAACCTACTGGAACAAAGTTTCACACTTTTAAGGAAACAATGCCTGTTCCAATTCTTCATGAGAATTTTCCCAGATCAGGGTTTCTCAATTTTAGCACCCCTGTCATTTTGGACTAGATAATTCTTTGTTGTGGGGGAACTGTCCTGCACATATTAGGATGCTCAGCCACATCCCTAACCTCTACCCACTAGACACCAGTAACACCCACTCCCAGTTATGGCAACCAAAAATGTCTTCAGACATTGCCAAATATCCCCTGGGGATTAGAATTAATGTGTGGAGCAAAATCACCTCTTGGCTGTACCTTGGAACTACCTGGGTAGCTTAAATATTACTGATGCCTGGGACTTGCCCACAGAGGGTCTGATTTGATTAGTCTGAGTGTGGCCTGTGCTTCAGGGTTTTCCAACACTTCCCAAGGGTTGAGCTCAGATTTGCCCACTAATTTTTTTTTTAATTAAATCATAGCTGTGTACATTGATATGATCGTGGGGCATCATACACTCACATTGGTTAACATACCCTTCCTGGCAATTTCACAGTTATTGTGTTAAGACATTTACATTCCATATTTACTAAGTTTCACACATACCATTTTGTAAGGGTCCACAGAATGATCTGCAAGATATACTATGAGGTGGAAAAATGAGATTCAGAACATGG
>CAUYPK010132466.1:0-16268 GCA_963574355.1 Loris lydekkerianus
TTGTTTGGCAAGCCCGGGCTGGATTTGAACCCACCAGCTCAGGTGTGTGTGGCTGGCACCTTAGCCGCTTGAGCCACAGGTGCCGAGCCTCCTTGTCTTTTCTTAAAAGCAAACTTGCAGGTTATTTTGATTTCTTCTTACAGATTGTATTTCTATGACTATGGGAGTCCTATTTCTTAGTATTAAAAAGAAAGTTACGGGCAGCGCCTATGGCTCAGTGAGTAGGGCACTGGTCCCATATACCGAGGGTGGTAGGTTCAAACCCAGCCCCAGCCAAACTGCAACAAAAAAATAGCCGGGCGTTGTAGCGGGTGCCTGTAGTCCCAGCTACTCGGGAGGCTGAGGCAAGAGAATCACCTAAGCCCAAGAGCTGGAGGTAGCTGTGGAGCCATAGCACTCTACTGAGGATGACAAAGTGAGACTTTGTCTCAAAAAAAAAAAAAAGTTACAAGACATCAAATTAGTATGCAGTATTATGAAAATAATTTATGAAGTTTGGTATTCTTCAAGGTAGAGGTCAGCAAACTGTGGCCCATAGCCCAGTCTGGCCTGTTGCATGTTTTGTACGAACCATAAGCTAACGATGGTTTGCTTTTAGATTTTTAAATGGTTGGGTGAAAAAAATCAAATGAAGAATGATAATTTGTGACATATGAGAATTATATGAATTTAAATTTCAATGTCTGTAAGTAATTTTTTTTGGTAATTGAAGCATACTTACTAATTTTACATACCATCAATGGCTATTTATGCACTCCACGGGCAAAGTTGAATAGTTTCAACAGAGACTGTATGGCATACCCCCCCCTCCAAAAAAAAGCCTGATATATTTACTATTTGAAAAGTAAATACCTTTGCAGAAAAGTTTGCTGACTCTTGCTTTAAAGTATTGTTTATAACAATTGGTTACAACCCTCTCGGAGATAGTCTTCTGGAACATTTCTCATCCCCATCCCAAGATTTAGAACTTTTGTATTCTGTATAGCAAACAGTTTTTCTCTCTTGCCACAAGGGTTCACTTGTGATTTTCTGATAATAACTGCATAATGCTGTATTCATTACCTTGCTCTTTGATCCGATTTTACTCTTTGGTTGGACAAGTAATAAAACACATTCACCAGCTTTTCTTTTCTTTTTTTTTTTTTTTTAAATATTAAAAGATAGATCTTGAAGTATAAAGTAGGGGTGAAAAACAGGGGCATATAAATTGAGGGTACTTATATTCTAGTGAGATCCAGTTATACTTTCTGAGAGCATTTTTCAGTTAAACAATTGGAACTTTAAGAATGTTCAGTTAACCTATATCTCAGTGTGCTGTGTCCCCCCAAAATGGGAGATTCTGTCTTTGTCAGAACTAATACAATCCTAGTACTTCATCCTCTACTCTCTGTTTATGCCCTGACTATGCCTGCATGGCTTCTTCCTTTTTTCTTTTCTTTTCTTTTCTTTTCTTTTCTTTTCTTTTCTTTTCTTTTCTTTTCTTTTTCTTTTTTTTTTTTCCAAAGGTTATTTTCTCTCTTCAGTGGGAAATATTTTTTTTCTTCAATCTTTTCCTTTATCTTATTCATTTTGTTCTTCCTTAATCAAAACCTTTTTTCCTGTTGGATTTGTTTTCATTTTTCTATCCTTTTCAAGCTGACTTATTCATCATAGGAGGAAGCTGGAACCACTGATTCCCTTCTTTACTTCAACATTTCCTTGCCTTTATTTTAATTCACCATTGTTCCTTATAATGTAGAAGACATTATCCTTTTAAGTTCCATGTCAATATCTTTCTAAAAAAAATATATATTTTTTAATAATACCCCACTCATTGGCAGATTGATGTGGGTCAGTTATCTTCAGTTGTTCCAGGAGCACAACTATTTATTCACCGACTTCTTCTTGAGTTACATATGTTTCAAATTTTATTTTTTTTTTATTATTATCATTTTTTATTTATTTACTTTTGTTTTTGAGACAGTCTCACTATGTTGCCCTCAGTAGAGTGCTGTGACGTCACAGCTCACAGCAACCTCACACAAACTCTTGGGCTTAAGAGTTTCTCTTGCCTCAGCCTTCCGAGTAGCTGGGACTAGAGGCGCCCACCACACCGCCTGGGTATTTTTTGTTTGCAGTTGTCATTGTTGTTTAGCAGGCCCAGGCCAGGCTTGAACCCACCAAGCCTTTGGTGTATGTGGCCAGCGCTACTCACTGAGCTATAGGCACCAAGCCCGTTTCAAATTTTAGTTCATTGTATTCAAGTGTTTCCACTTAAGTAGGAAGGAAAAGGTAAAAACCTGTATTCTCTAATTTCTTTATTCTAAGACATACTATTTGGTCCAGTTCTCTAATAACTTCTCCCATCTCTCACTTTTTTTGTTTGTTAGATTGTTTTAATTGAGACAGAGCCTCACTTTGTTGCCCTCTGTAGAGTGCTATAGTGTCATAGCTTACAGCAACCTCAAACTCTTGGGCTGAAGTGATTCTCTTTCCTCAGCCTCCTGAGGGACTACAGGTGCCTGCCACGACTCTGAGACGAGGTTTTGCTCTGGCTCAGGCTGGTCTTGAACCTGTAAGCTCAGGTGATTCACCTAACTTGGTCTCCTAGGATTGCAGATGTTAGCCACTGTGCCCAGCCCTGTTTGGGTTTTTTAAACACCGAATTATTACAGCCCGAGCCATACTTCTTTTTACCTTCTTTGTTCAACTTTTCTTTCATCATGACATCATTAGGTTCCTCCTTTTTTTTCCAACCAATTTTTTGGTATTTGGAGTTAAAATGATCACTTTTATCTATTAAAACTTAGAAATTTAAATTCTCAGTCCTCCTCACCCCAAACACACACTGTCTCCTATGTCCTTCTCTGAACTTGATAGGTCTTTTATATCTAGATTGTCATTTTATTCATTTGACATTATTCCATGCTTTAAAAAGTTAAATGACTTTTTCATATAGACTCTGAAGCATTAAGCTGTGGTTTACTCTAATCCATTGGTTTGAATCCTTGGGGAATCATCTCTTGTAGGTGATGTCCATAGGAAACTTCATTGGTGATTAATATAGGGTGTCCCAAAAGTAACCATACATACATAGGGAAAATGGGAACTTGTTCCTAAATGTACCTTTATTTACAAAGTATTCATGTTGATATAAAAATATATGTGTGAATTTTGTGTGAATTTTCCTATGTATGGTGATCTTTGGGACATTATGTACTGTCTTGACAATGGAATATATAGAGTTTATAGATTCTGTTCAGTATTTTTGACAGAATCATTTTGAAGCTTCTTTTATTTTGGTCTTGGGTCTAGGATAGAGTCTCACTTCACTATTCCTTTCTGAACATTTTTTCCAACCGTTTCTATAGGAGTAACCTGAAAATCTTACCAACATTGAAATTAGAAATCTGAGAGTTAGGGGAAAAGACTTTCTTACTGGTTGCTTCAGAATTACCCCTTTGGCTGTCTATATCTCATTTGGAATTTATTTCTTTTACAGGTCTAGGGTTGCAGCTATGAAGTATTGATGTGCTTCTGGTAGGGTTATCGCTTGGAAAAAGGTTTTAGGTTTTGATCCACATTTTTTTTGTTCTAATTTGATTTGCATGTATACTGTAAAGGTTTGGTTTGGATTTTTGTTGGGTTTAGCTTTCCTGTTCTTACTTACTTATTTTAAAAAATAATTCTACATTGTTATGGGCTTTCTGAGAGTTTCTAAACTCAGATTTGATCCTCTAGTTGTTTTCTTTGGGATTGTAGTTGCTCTGGTTTGTGTTGGGTGCCATTTTTTCAGATCAGAAGCATTTTGTTTGGCCTTTGCACTCAGTAATTATGGTTGTGATGCCTCCCCCCATAAGATTTTTTTTCTTGCATGTTGGTATCTTTCTTCTATTTTAGATGTTGATGTTTTCATTTAGCTTTTGTGTTTCTCCTGTTCCTAGCCTAGAAAGCATGCCTACTAAACTAATGGTTGATGCATCTTTTATGGCTGCCTTGTATTGCTGTGGTGAATTGCTAATAATACCTAAATGTTACTTCCAAATGTTAATTTTTAGACAGTCCAATTTCACAAATGTTCTTTGCTAGTGAGACAGAGCCTTTCCCAACATATCTAGTTTTTTTGTTTCCACTGAATTTTGCCAGAAGTTTTAAATTGTGACCCTCAACAAAATATATCTATTTTTGTTCTTGATCCTTTGTCTTTCTCTTCCTCCTAGCCTATTAGTAATTGCTCTAGGAACATGAAATGTATGTACTGCATATCTTTCCCTTATGGAAGTGTGTTGGGGGTAATTCCTTGGTACCTATTCTGAGCCTTTTGTGAATAATCAGACTCTAGCTTATTTTAGTCTGTAGTCTTGTGGTCATTAGTATTAATATTGGCTCATTCCTCAGCAAAAAAATTGATGCAGGAAGAATTTGCATTTAAGACTAATTGTTTTGGGCAGTGCCTGTGGCTCAAGGGGTAGGGGCACTGGCCCCATATACTGAGAGTGGCGGGTTCAAACCCAGCCTCGGCCAAACTACAACAAAAAAATAGCTGGGTGTTGTGGCAGGCGCCTATAGTCCCAGCTACTGGGGAGGCTGAGGCAAAAGAATTGCTTAAGTCCAGGAGTTAGAGGTTGCCGTGAGCTGTGATACTACAGCACTCTACTAAGGGCGATAAAATGAGACTCTGTCTCTATAGGAAAAAAAAAAGGACTAATTGTTTCATAGAACCAGTTGCTAGCATTAACCCTAAAAATCTAGGGAGGAAAATAAGGATTTCCCTAAGATCACAAGGATTCATTTCATCTTCAGTTAGGAAAAATAAGTAGCCATGTTATCTTAGAGGTCACCTTCAGGCTCTGTAAATGAGAGCAAAAATGATTAATTTTTAATGTTGTTTTCTTAGAATAGTAAAGTAACTATATCAAAAGTTGGCCATTAGAGCTTGCCTGCTCTCTTTCTGTGTTTTTTTCCCCTCATTTCCACTGTGAAATCTCTCCTTTATTCATTTCAGTATATATAGAACAGGAGATTACTCTATCAAGGTTTACTGTTTATAAAAGGTTTTTTCCTGTCTGATAAAAGTTATTATATAGTGTACATCACCTTATAAAACAGTTGAAATGTTTTTTCAGTGCCTTTCTATTTACTAGATTGACTCCCACCCCCACTTAAAAAATAGGTTAAAAGCCTTTGTCCTGTTCTCATCTATCTCCCAGCTATTATTGTATTCAATGTGGTTGAGGTCATTAAACTTAAAAAAATTGAGGGGGAGAGTGTTTTATTGACCTATAACACATACCAGTCCTCAGATCCCAATAAGAATGGAAGTCCTACTGTGTTGTTTTCCAGTTGATACCCTCCCTCTTGTCTTTCCCCTGTAACTATCCTGGCTTCTAAGAATACTTTTTCCTATATTTCTATAAATCTTTTGTGTGTGTGTGTGTGTGTGTGTGTGGTTTTTTAGCTGGGGCTGGGTTTGAACCCGCCACCTCCGGCATATGGGACCAGCTCCCTACCCTTTTGAGCCACAGGTCCCACCCTATTTCTATAAATCTTAAAAGTCACTGATGACCTCATAGGTCTTCTTAGAATCTTATTGACATTCCTGATAGATGCTGCAGCAATTACTTGAACATTTAAAAGGCAATTTATTTAATTTTGCAGTGTCTGTGATTGTGCAGTAATGATCATCCAAAACTTGTCCTCCAGAAGCTGATTCATGGGGTTCTTACTGTACTCTCAAGATCTCTGTACAAGGTGTGGAATAGCATCATCCATGGTGGCTACCCAGTTCATAGTGACTCTTCTCCCTTCTTTGGAAAGTGTCCTTCCATCTACAACTAATTAGAACCAGGAAAGCTTTTGGTCAAAGATAGGTTCATCACATTTTGCAGAGAATCTAAAATTTTAAAGTGAGAAAAATTGACAGGGTTTAGGCTAGTTGTAAAATTCTTTGAGGCGTTCCACTATCCTCCTAATAAGTTCCCCTTTTTGCTCAAAGTGGCCTAAGTTGGTTTTTGAATCAATGGTAACATAACTGCAGTAGTAATCTATTTTTGACAGTTATAGTATCTCAATTTCCTTATTCTCTCTCCTTTAGCCTTTCCTTAGTAGTAAATATGGCCTCTAAAATTGTCATTCTCCTAGTTCCCTTTCTATACCAAATACTTTCTAGAATCTGCTTTGCTGTTTATTGAATGTTCCTGGGAACTAGATAGTGTTCCTCTCAAATCAAACATAGTTTAGTACTTCAGGTATAATGTGAGGAGGTACAGTTATTTAATGGAAAATAAACATGTGAGTTGAGATGTGATTTTGTTCTGGTTCTGTGTTTAATTTGCTTAAGACCATGGGTGGTTGTCTTTTGGCCTCCGTTTTTCCTTCTGTAAAGATGAGATATGCTTGTATGTTACATTGTATGGTTAGGAAGTAGTGCAGAGGAACAATTGGGATGATAAACCTCTTTTATTTCAGGTATATTTCTAGGAATTCCACCAAAGACTATATTGACTTTCTTTGTAGACACTTGTTGCCTGAATTCTTAGTAAAAATGCCAGCTGTACTTCAATTAGTGCTTATACAGATGAACTTTTGAACTGTTCAAGAACTTTATTTTTGTTTTTACAATATATTCATGTAATAAAGTTTCATACTTCTAAGTTGTTAGTCTGGGCCTCTACTCCAGTAACTGTCATTGTATTTTGCCTGACCAATGTAATGCACACATCTGTAAAGCAACAACATGATATGGGAAGCACTGGCCATGGTATCAGAGTTGTCTTAAAGTTCTTGACTACTACTTTCAAGCATTGTGTCCCTGGGCAAATCATGTAACCTGTTTAAGTCTGTCCCTCTCTCTCAATAAAATGTGCATAATAACTTCCACGTCTTCCTCAAAGGTCTATTAGAATTGTCAAATGAAATGTATGTGCAACTCCTCAGTGAACTTAGTATATTGGCCATCAACCATATAACTGTTAACTGGGCTCCTTGGCCTGACATTCTTCTGTGACCACATGGTCACATAATCTAAGTTTACTTAATGGGTTGGACAGATACGCATTAGACATTGGGCTTGAGGGCCCTTATTTTAATGCTTTTTACTTGCTAATCTTTGAAAATGTAGTAGTCTCTGGGTTAGTGGCTACTTAGCTCATTTCTGAACAGATGACACATCTCTGGTACTGTAATAAATATGCATTGTGTCCCCTGCTTTGATCCTGAGGATCTGTTCTTCAGCATGTCTCATTAAGGGAGTAGTTTTTGGGTAGGTAGCCTTTGTTGGACAGGGCATCTTTCCTGGACTTAAGGGTCTTTGAGGCAGTTTTACAATTGCGTCTTGTCCATTGTGACCCTAATGTTCTTTTGAACCAGGTTGTAGGGGTAACATTACGTCAAAGCTAGAATTCTCAAGTGACCCAGCATCACTCTTTGTATGTAGATCGTCAGAACAGCTGCTCGGGAGCCACTGTGGTAATTGGTGGTACTAAGTTGGTGACACTTGTTGCTTCTCACTAATTTAGAGTTGAGGACATAGGTAGCAGTGATAGCTGCCTGCCTTCCTCTGATTTGAGTGAAAACTTAGTGCTTTATCTGTCAGCCTCAGAATTCTGTCATTTGACTGGAAAGTGGAAGTCAAGCCATCAATTCAATCCGTGTTTCTGAAACAATTTTCTTCCAATGACGTTTTGTGTGATTCATCAGCAAGGCAGTTCTGCCGTCTGATAGGACTTTTTTAAGGAGCCTAAACTGAGTACTTCAACTTTGTTACTTTCACTGAACCAAATTAAAGTGGTTCTGAACAATGAGCCAGTTGTTTCTATTGTGACCTCTAGGACAAGGGAAATTGATCCTTTATACATGACCTAGTACTTACAGGCTTTAAGAAATCTAATCTGTAAAGAGGTATTACTGTCACTGTCATTGTATATTCAGACTAAAATGGTTTGGGCATCTTAATTTTGTTCTGGATTTATATGTTGCCCTGCCTTGAAGATCTCAGAGGTTTAAATGAATTAAGAAGAACATCATCTTACCTGTGGTCAGTGACTTATCTGGACACAACTTTGGAGTTTCTAACTGAGATGAGTCTTTTGGCCTTTTTAAGGCTAAACTGAGAGGGTTGAAAGTGGAAGACAAACAGACATGGAAAGGGCATTAATTGTGGATTTTGTGAACTTGCATAGTAGGCTTATCTTGGTAAAAATATCGATCAGTACAACTGAAGTTATATTGTCTTCTACTTCTCCTGTGTTGGGATTAACCATGCTCTTGTTTGTCATCTCAATTGCAGGTGTGTTCATCCTCGAGGAGGTGTGATTCAGAGTGTTTCTTCATGGAAGCATGGCCCAGGCACGCAGTATGTTAGCACCCGGCAAACACAGTCATGGACTGCTGTGACTCCCCAGCAAACGTGGGCTTCACCAGCAGAAGTTGTTGACCTTACCTTGGATGAGGATAGCAGACGTAAATACCTACTGTAATACAATGTCACTGTGTTTCCTCTGCACTGTTCCCTTCTACTTCCTCTCCTATTTGTGACATGGAAGTTCATTGTCATAGCTTCAGCTTCAGAAGCTGTTTGTGGCATTTGTAGAATTGAAACTCATGGAAAATCCCACCTGACCACCCCTCCCCCCTTAATGAAAAGAAGTCACTTAGGAACATAACTTACCACAGAGAAAAGAATTTCTTCTTTCCCTCAGTAGGAATACGAAAATGATGAATTTCATTAGACAATTTTATTTTACTTGGTAATTTTTAGCCTTAGGAAACTGCTTTCCTTTTAGAATCATATTTTAGTTACCAGGTAAAATGGATTTTCAGTTTTTGAATTTTGTATTTATTTTCTGTATAATGAAATTAATACCTAGACTTGACCACTATCTGCCCACTGCATAGGCACTCCCAACTTAGGGCATTCACACACATATCATTCAGGTCCTTCTTGGTACCTAGTAGGGCATGTGCATTTAAAACCCTGTCAAAAATAGACAAAAGTATGTAAAATATTTTTTCTTTTAGCTTATGTCTTTTGCCTTTTCCTTCTTCCTGGTTGACTTCCCACAACACAAATAATTGACATGTCCTTTTATGTTTATAAATACTACTAAGGTGACTTAGTTGGTCTCCTTGTTGCAATAATTCTTAGCTCTTTGAAAATATCTCTTTTGGGACAGAGGCATTTTGGATAGATACCTACCATGAGGTTTTCCGGCATCTGAAGAGAGTATTGAGAGTTCAGCGGGGAAATCTCTCTCCCTCAACTTTTGTTCTTAAAGTAACGGGAACACAGTAACCTTTTACCTAGGAAGAATAGAGAAAGTTGTGTGGCTTCTGAGGCCTCAGGCACTTGCAGATCTGAGAGAAAAGTGCCCTTTTTCATAGTTGGTCTCTCTATAAAGGGTATATATAACAACTATATTTAACACTTGAGCTGAATTGGACCTGATGCTGTATTTGGGTAGTTTTCTTCTATCCTTCTAAAAAAATACTATAATAAAAATAAACCATAAGAAATCTGATAATTAAGGAATAGCAAAGTGTAGTAGGAGCTTCAGGGAATTCAGGAAATGCCAGCATTAGAGATTTGTGGCATTAGTTACTACCTTTTTTCTTATAACATGTTGTAGTTACTAGTGAATTATTTTAAAAGCAATACCTAGAGTTAGAACACTATGTATTGTACACGGGGGGAGTGAAGTAATTTTGGCTTAGAAGGCCTCCCTTTTTGTTTGCTTTTTTTGTTTTTATTTCCATTGTTACTGTTGCTATGGCCCTTGTCACCCTCTTGAAATGCCTTAGTGGCTCTTATGAGAATACAAGAGCTACCATTGGCAGTTTTCATTTAGCAAACACACATTTACCGAGTGCCTGCTCTGCGTAAGGCACTGGGAAGGGGTAGGTGCTGTGGGGGCTGCTGAGATGAATGAGACACACCCTGCATGCGCATGCATCAGAGTCTGCCTGGCTCTGCCTGTCTGGCCTTTTTTTGAGGGAGTAAAAGACTAATTTATTCCTTTACCCTTCTTCCTGTTGTGGTAGTTCTCCTGTACACCCTTTCTTCTATGGGAATGTATTGAGCATGTGTTCTTTGACCTTCTCTGATAGCATCTCATTTGATCTGGCCTCTGTTCTTCAAGTTTTTATTTTTCCTCCAATCTGTTTTTAATAGATCAGGTTTTAAATCATGAATCTCCAGTTTTAGCACCTTATATAGCAGTATCTCACATGGCCAGAATTTTAGGCAAAAACCAAAGACCCAGAGGCCAGAGCAAAATAGTATCTTCTGGAAACTCACTACTGGTATATCCTTGGACCTTCACATTTTACTTTAGGATTAATTTATTGAATTTTACTGTTACACATCATTTTTGACTTGAATTAAAATACTAGACAAAGCAGAAATGTACAATTTCTGGTCTGTGTTTTCCAGGAAAATCATTGGGAAAAGAATAGAGTGGATTCTGTGACTTGAAGTTTTTGCAGCTTAGTTTTTCCTTGCGGTATCAGGGCAGAGCCTCATTTTAAAGAAAGTTTTTACATTGCACATTCTTGTGTTAAATAGTGTATTTTCCCCAATTTCACAAAGCAGATGATTTTCCATGCCATTTTTTCTTTAGGTCCTAACAGTCATCCTCAGAAGAGAGGACTCTTTTAGGGTGCTGTGTGCACTGTGGATTGGGAATAGAGAGTAGAGTTGTAACCAAGCCCCTTTTTTGTCCCTTTACATTTATATCATGTTATACTTCCCCTCACTTGTTCTTATTGATGTACCTGACTTGATGTAGCAGAACAGAAATTTGGATATTAAATACAAAAAGGGGAGGGAGAGAAATGGTAAAGGCAGTCAACTCTCTTTCCTACTAGGTTGGGGCTTTTCTACCTAATAACTAACTAGAGAGAGACTGTTGCAACTCTTCTTTCACTGCTACATCCAGAAGAATGGGGATGTGATTTCAGGCAAAATATTATCATTATTATTATTATTATTATTATTATTATTTTTTGAGACAGAGTCTCAAGCTGTTGCCCTCGGTAGAGTGCTGTCGTGTCACAGCTCACAGCAACCTCAAACTCTTGGGCTTAAGCGATTCTCTTGCTTCAGCCTCCCAAGTAGCTGGGATTACAGGCACCCGCCATAACGCCTGGCTATTTTTTGGTTGTAATTGTCATTGTTGTTTGGCGGCCCGGGCTGGATTCAAACCCACCAGCTGCGGTGTATGTGGCTGGCGCCTTAGCTGCTTGAGCTACAGGCGCTGAGCCTCAGGCAAAATATTAATCATAAGATTCTGTGATATACAACTCCTGTAACATTCGAATTTCTCCTAAAGGGATTTGTTTTAAATGAAAGTTTTTCATTTGGTGGCTTAAATAGTATTTTATGCTTCATGGGACATTGTTCAAAGTAATGTCTCTGTTAAAATGGTACAAGCAGGTCATGGTTTGGTTTATGCTTCTGACTTAGTTAAGTTTCTCTCCTTAACAATTAGAAAAAAATCAGAGCAGTGACCTAGCTGTTGCATCAGCATGACTGCCCTGCAACTTACAATTGCTGCTCTCTAGTTGTCTTTTTATTTTGATGGTAGGGGCCAGACTGAATGGACTCCATTGTTCTTTATAATTGCGCAACTCATAAACTGTTTTTATTGTTATTGATTGTCAATATGAACCATCTGATTTGCTAATCTAGTCATTTGTTCATCATTACTTTTAGCAGATTAGCACCATAGGTAACAAAAATAAATTTATTGCCTGCTTTTTATGCTGTCACAATGTGTTTGAAAAAGCTGGGGATACAATTTTGTCTCTGTTTTAAACTTTTTTTTTTAAAGGCAAAGAGCCCCTAATCCCTATTGTCCAACGTGTGTATGATGTGACTTCCATGTATATATAAAAATGATTGTGCCCTAACCAAACTTCCTCAGATTGTGCACTGTTTAAAATAATCACATATTTTAGTCCAATGCTGTTGTATTTTTTTCATTTTATTTAAAACACTACTTATTCTTTTAACAAATTTTAAAAGGTAGTGATCTTAAAAAAAAAAATCACTGGATAACTAGGAAATATATTTGTTGTTTTTTAAAGGTCATTGAAGCCTTTTGCTCCTCATACCGTGAAAATGAAATGTTAGCCATTGTATGGCTAGGAACCAATGCACTTGGCGGTTAACAGATATGCTGTTGCTGGAGTGTGAGTGTGGACTTGATGCAGTGACGACAAATCATTGCTTAGAATTAATGTTTTCAAATGTGCAACTCTAGTTTTTAAAACAAAATTTGGTTCTTTACACTCATTATTTAGTTTTTGTTTCCATTTAGTATTTAATGGTCTTTGGGAAAAATAATAAAACAGAGTGTTATATATATATTTTTTGGTGCAAGATAAGATTTTGTTTTTTGAAATAAGTCTGTAGCATAAAGGTTAAACTATTTTAAGACAAAATAAAATAGAGTGTATTTAAACAATGACGTTTTCTGAGGACTTTTTTTCCCCACTCTGCTTCGGTTAATTAGGTGATGCCTGGAACCATTCTCTGTTTACTTTTGGATGTGAAAGTGGATTATATTTGCTAACAAATCTTAAATGTTAAATTTTTCTAAGAATTAGTAGTATCCTGTTCCCAAGATGTTTTGCAAGTAACCCGTGGTGTGTTAGATCTTGACTGAAGACAATTGAATGAGTTTTCCTGTTGTCCTACCTTATTTTCTAGCTGGGACCAGTGAGATTTCAAAGAGGGTCAAAAGCTTCTAGTTCTAGCCACTATTCTCCTAGGAACAAAACTCAGCTTCTGGTCACATCCCAGAACCCAATGCATGAGGGTAAGATGTTGGGACTGCATGCACTTTATACTTGGCTGGACATTGAAGCAAGTATAGAATGTTTGAAAAATATCCTAAAGAACCTTTCCCTTGGCTGGTTCTTCTTTTATTTATTTAATTTTATTTTAATTTTATTTTTTGAGACAGAGTCTTACTTTGTCACCCTTGGTAGAGTGCCTTAGCATCATAGCTCACAGCAACCTCAAACTCCTGGGCTTAAGTGATTCTCTTGCTTCAGCCTCCTAGTAGCTGGGACTATAGGTGCCTGCTACAATACCTGACTATCTTTTTATAGTTGCAGTTTGCTGTTGCTCAGGCTGGTCTCCAACTCCTGAGCTCAAGCAGTGTACCTGCCCCAGCCTCCCGGAGTGCTGGGATTATAGACATGAGACACTATGTCCAGGGGTTTTTTTTGTTTTTGTTTTTTTTTTAAAGCCATGAAGTCCCGCTCTATTGCCCAGGCTGGAGTTGTAGTGGCATGATCATAGCCCACTAACTGTAGCCTCAAACTCCTGGACTCAGGTGATTCTCCCACCTCAAACTCCCAAGTAGCTGAGAGTACAGGTTTTTTTTTTATTTGGTTATCAAAATGACAGAAGCTACCATATTAATCTCTCATTACTTATATAACTTATCTTCATATAAAGGTGAATGGGGTGGCTTGGAGCCTGTAGCTCAGCAGCTAGGGCATCAGCCACATACACCAGAGCTGGCGAGTTCGAATCCAGCCCAGGCCTGCCAAACCACAATGACAACTACAACCAAAAAATAGCTGAGCGTTATAGCAGGAGCCTGTAATCCCAGCTACTTGGGAAGCTGAGGCAAGAGGATTGCTTAAGCCCAAGAGTTTGAGGTTGCTGTGGCACTCTACTAGAGAAAGACAGCTTGAAACTCCATCACAAAAAAAAAAAAAAAAAAAGTGAGTGCTTGCTTTGGCAGCACATATACTAAAATTGGAATGATACAGACAAGATTAGCATGGCCCCTGTGCAAGGATGATACGCAAATTCGTGAAACGTTTCATATTTTAAAATCACATGGAAAATTGATTTAAAAAAAAAAAAAGGGGGGTGAATGGGGAACCAGAGAGAGTGAGACCTGTCTTTATTAAAATACCCAACTGCCGAATCACTTTATTTTTCTCAAGAATTTTTAGTTCTGCTTATACTGGAAGGTGGTCTGTTAATAATTAGGAAATACACTGTCAACCAAGAGAAAATGTTTTCAGGTTTTTGAACTGGTTATTTTACACTGCTTTGTATATGAGCTCTAGACATATTAGTGTCTATGAGAAACTTTTCGTTAAGTACGGAAGGAAATTGTTTACCCAGGACATTACTTTTGAACCCTTTTGCCCTTGCATTCTACCTTTGAAGAATAGACTAGGCATAAAAGTAAATAAAATAATCTGTGTCTAGTACTTTATCTCTTTTGGGTTTCTTCCTTCTGTTTTTTTGTTGGCTTTTGGCCTTCCTTGTTCTAAGTGATTAACATTTCACAGTAGATGCCAATTTATAACGTTAGTTCAAACAGAAAAATTACAGATAAATCTCTGCCAAACATATAAATATCCCTTTAGTTCTGTTCTTGAGAACAAAAGAAGGCGAATTTCTTTCAGGTTTTGTTTTAGGTTTTGTTTTACTGCTGTGTAAATGAGTAATCCTCCTAAATCATTGGCAGGTATGATTTTCTTTACTTCCTTGACTTGATGTTAGAGAGCACTGATTCATGGAATTAGAGAAGTTCCTGGCTACTGTGGAACTTTGGCTGGAAGAATCTGCCTGAAGCAGTAAGGCAGCAGTAAGTAGTGGTAGGAGCAGTGAGGTAAGAAGAAGATTCAAGTGAAGATCATGGACCTCCCAAAGGAGGAGCACCTGTTCATCCAGAAAGTGCCATACTGTTTGTTGGTGGCAGGATGTACGCTGTCTAGGTGGAAATAGCTTTACTCAGGGATCCTTTTATGTAATAAGGGTTCACTGTTGATTCTTCTAGCCAACCCTTGAGTGCCCATTTAGTAGGGTGGATGTATGTGCTGATGGTGAAGTCAGCCCTCAGAAAGGAGAGGTGGCAGCTGCAGCTACATGATCTGTGCAGATGTCCTGCCCTGCTGGTTGGGAACACCCCTTGGTTGTAAATTATATCTGTTTAGCTTTCTACTGAAGGAAGCTGTTTAGGACCAGCTTTTCCCTTTGTGCTTTGCTAGTTGACACCTCAGAGGACTCAGGTCAGTTCCCCTGCTGTGGTTACTCCATCTTGAGAGTGGGAAGGTGCAATGTGGTGGACTGGTAAGCTCTCAACTCTTGTACTGATTCTGAAGCAACCAAACCCAACTTTAGATGGATCTTGAATCCACAGCAAGAAGAAATTAGACTAGGAAGTGGATGAGTAAAATATAAAATGTCTGGCTCGGGCAATAAATAAGGAGACCCCCAAAAGGCCAGATGACTGTTAAAGGATTTGGTTTCTGTGCCAAAGATGAATGTCTTAGATTTCTTTTCTGAGACTGAAAGGTCAGGCTATTGGGGGTTTTTTGTTTTTTGTTTTTGGGGGGTTTTTTTGCAGTTTTTGGTTGGGGCCAGGTTTGAACCTGCCACCTATGGTATAGGGAGCTGGTGCCCTACTCCTTTGAGCCACAGGCACCGCTCAAAGTCAGGCTATTTTTTTTTAAAGGAAAAATGTTGTGGCTCTGCAGACCCATCAGGCTTTTCAGGCAGGAGCTCAAGAGTGCTACTTATTCCAAAAAACTGCACAAAGGACTATAGTTCTGTTATTTTACTAAAGCTTTGGGAAGGCTCACACCCCCAGAACGTTGAGTTTCTACAAGCACTTCATTTTCAGAGTTTTGTTTTGTTTTTTGTTCTTTTCTCAAGACCAGGGCTTGCTCTGTTGTCCAGGTAGAGTAGAGTGAGGTCATTGTATTTCACAATAACTTCCAACTCCTGAGCTCAAGCAATCGTCCTGCCTCAGCCTCTGCAATAGCTGGGACTACAGGTGTGCATCAGCACAGCTGGCTAATTTTTCTATTTTTTTGTAGAGACAGGAACTTGATTTTGTTCAGGCTGGTATTTTCAAAGTTTTAAAAGAATGTTTATTTCAAAATTTCTTCATGGAAATTTTCCATGGAATATCCTGGAAAACTGAGAACAGAAGAATAACAATATCCGGATTTACATAGCTAGGTTTTTAAGGGCAGAGTTTTATTTATTTACTTTGTAAATCAGGACTTTTTAACTTTTAAGAAAACTCCTAACAAACCTCATTTTTTTTTCTTTTTCTTATTTTTTTCTCATATTAATCTGAAATTTTTATTTTTTATTTATTTATATATATATTTTTTTATTGTGGAGAAGGGGTGGGGAAAGAAGGCAGGGGAAGAGGTGCATGACAGGGTCGGGCCAGTGGCATGGTACCACATTGGCTGTATCTAGGTAGAGGCAGTTTCAGGCCGGGCCTTGCTGAGTCGTTGCTACG
>CAUYPK010132468.1:0-54227 GCA_963574355.1 Loris lydekkerianus
CCTACTTCAAGCCGAAGTCTGTATCCGTGATGACTACGAGTGACTGGAGTTCTGAAGTGTGCTGTTATGTTCTTGTGTGTGTATCAGTACAGGTGGCCTCTCTCCTCTCGCTGGCCATCTCTGCGTGTGTGTATCAGTACAGGGGGCCTCTCTCTTCACGCTGGCCATCTCTACGTGTGTGTATCAGTACAGGGGGCCTCCCTCCTCACGCTGGCCATCTCTACGTGTGTGTATCAGTACAGGGGGCCTCCCTCCTCACGCTGGCCGTCTCTATGTGTGTGTATCAGTACAGGGGGCCTCCCTCCTCACGCTGGCCGTCTCTACGTGTGTGTATCAGTACAGGGGGCCTCCCTCCTCATTCTGGCCATCTCTCTGTGTGTGTATCAGTACAGGGGGCCTCTCTCCTCACGCTGGCCGTCTCTATGTGTGTGTATCAGTACAGGGGGCCTCTCTCCTCATGCTGGCCATCTCTGCGTGTGTGTATCAGTACAGGGGGCCTTTCTCCTTATGCTGGCCATCTCTGTATGTTGATTACTTTGTTACTGGCCCTTGGTTGGTCAACTTACAGAGTTAATATTATTTGTTTTTACTTTTCCATCTATTTCTAATTTCCAGTTAATAAAATATATTTCAAATGTAATGGTAACGGTTGGATAATTTGGCTTTTCTGATTTTAAATTAAACACAATCAGTATTTCACCATGACAAATGATATTGACTATTGGCTAAAAGCTCTTGATGTTGAGAAAGTACCCTTGTATTTCTAATTATTTAAAACAGAAGTGGATGTGGAAGATTATTAAATGCCTTATCGATATCTTGAGGTTATATTATAGTTTTTTCTATTGCTGGGAGGCAATCTTACTTCTATTAACAGTAAAGCCCTCTTGCATTTCTCATGAAACCCCATAAGTCGTTATCCTTTCACTCCTGAAATATTTGCTGAACAGCTAGTAAGTGCCAGCCTGGTGCTGTGCCCAGGAGGTATAACTGGGGACAAGAAAGGCAAGTCCTTGCTGTCCTGAAGCGTAATTCTCTAATGAGGAAGATTGACCATAAATAAGTAAACAAGCTCTGAGGTGGCGAGGCTGTCTCTGGCTTTCTGGCTGGCAGAGAATCTGGGTTCCTGAGCCCCAGGGATGATGAGGAAAATTGTGTAAAGTATCGCTAACTTCTTCCTGTGGTTGGGGCTGCTTCTCAGTGAGGCAAAGTAAGAGGCAAATTTTCCTCAATTTATCTTCATCAGCTTTGTATTGCGTGGTCATTCTTTCCAGATTCGGGCAAGCATTGGGTGTTAGAATCTGTCTTTGAGGTTGTTTTGAGTCCTCTTACTTTCCTGTGCCTCTACAGGTATCTTGGTGCTAAGTTCACAGAGGTGTGGCTGTCAGGGACTGCATGGAAACAAAATACATGTACCATATATGTGAACCATAATCTAACCTGTGTTAATAGTCCTGTTAATTTTGTTGCTCATCTCACTTACAAACAAAACTGATTAGGAAATTAGAAATACTTGTAATTGCATGAGTTACAGTGACCACCGGAGTGACTGAACACCTATGCTGAGCACATTGAGTTCTCACAACTAGCTTATGTGGCACTGGCTTATCCCGTCTTACGGCAGAGAAACTGTAGGCCAAAGATAGGAAAAAACTTGTTTAAAGACCACTGTAACCAGCGGGGCGCTGGGATTGGCATCCGGGTAGCTTCCCTCTGTTCTTGGCCAGTACATGATAGGCCTGTTTGAAGACCTCTCTCAAGAGGATTTCTGTCAAGATTCCCTTTTCATTGTATTTCAGGTTTTACTGGTCTTTGGAAAGGAAGATAGTCAGAGTGATGGCTTCTGGTGGGCCTGTGACAGAGCTGGCTACAGATGCAACATTGCTCGGACTCCGGAGTCAGCCCTTGAATGCTTTCTTGATAAGCATCATGAAATTATTGTAATCGATCACAGACAAACTCGGAACTTCGATGCGGAGGCAGTGTGCAGGTACCGTCCCTCATTTAATATGCTTAGTAAATGCTCACTTACCAGCTTAAAATGAACTTCATCTGTAGATGTCTTTAGTTCTATCTGCAATATTTCTAGCATATGTGTTGATGTTCCTGAGCAGTCTATACAGATTTCTATGGTGAAAGCTGCAGCTCCTTCCTATGGATTTATCTCTCCTCTTCCATCTTTTCCACATTTGAGTTGCACTAAATTTAGAGGTGTGAGCTGGGCTCCCCTGGAAACTTCAGGGTATCCCCCCCACTCTGTGTATTGCTCATAAAAAAGCATTAAAATTCACACAGTTCTCATTACATAGATACGGTTTGGATTTAAACCAGCTATTTTAATCTTCATTATTCTGTCCCAAAATGAACATCAGAAATGTGTGAAATATACATTTTTTTCCTGCCTGACACAGATGGGTGGATCCTACAGCAGGCTTCCCAGTTGTGGAGCGAAGGCAGCCACTTTGCTGCAGCAGAAAATCTTCCAGGGACCCAAACCCCCTGCCTATTTACAGAAATACTTGTGCTCTGGGGAGGAAGCACAGGCCCGTTCATAAATAAATGCACAGTCGTGAGAGTTAGCTCTGGATGAACTGATTCATTTAGCAGAAGTGGAATGCTTTGAAGCTAGACAGGAAGAGGTCACTAATTAAATGCTAGACCAGGACAGAGTCCAATTGCACGGGGAGCTGGAATTTTCTTGAATATTAGTAAGTGAAATGGAAGGTGGGGAAATGGTTTCTTAGAACCTTTGGTACCTGACAAGAATTTAATGGCTTAACGGGAGTTTCTTAACATGGGCATCGCTTTGCTAGTCTTAAATGAGTTTCAGTTTCCCAAAGAAGAATTTTTCTTAAGTACCTGCTTTTAAAATGTTTTAATGGCCTCTGATAATCTCAGCTTTCTGCATGAAGATGTTTTTCTATTTAATATACATATGAATATATCTATAAAATATTTGGATGATATTTTTAGTATTAAACATATTTTTTGAATGATTTTCAGGGAAGAATTTAGTCTTTCAGGGAAGAACTGTGTCTGATTTGTTTGGCCTTCACTTTTTCTTACGTGGTTTTGTCATAGGAATACCTTTGTTCATACGTAGAATGAGTTAAAACAAGCTTTAGTTGAAAAGCTTTAGAAAAAATTTAACAACAAGTAATCTTTTAGTTCAGGTAAAGGCCCAGTTTAACAGATAAGCTACTCAAATTTTAACAGATACTAAGAAGTTCTTTGAGTATAAAGAAATAGAATTTTGTTTCCTAACAAAGTACTTCTGTCTTAGCTACAGAGTAAAACAATGGGGGATGGACACAGTGTGGTCGGCAGGCATGTGTACCTGGCAGTATGTTTACCAACCACTGCTGGCTGTGTTGAGGATGACAGATTCTGCATGCTTGACCATCAGCACTTGTTCCCTAGGGAGGTGGTTGGTGGGGGACCCCTCCTGGCAGATGGGCATCTTTACTCTCATTCGTGGACCTACATCCCTGGCCTTCGAGCTAGGACTAGACCTTAGCCTATGTGTCTTTGGACCCCCAGCCCGTACTCCTAGGTCCCCCTGATTCCCTCCTTTGGAGGGATGAGACAGAAGAGGCAAAGCAGCAGGAAGCAACCCCAAAGATGGCGGCCAATCCTGAAGGAAACCAAGAGGGAGCATTGCCCGGCCTGGTTACGCTCATGACGCATGAGGCTCCTGCCTCCTGGTTACGCTCATGACCTGTGAGGCTCCTGCCTCCATCACACAGCCCTGTGGTCTGCCTCACTGAGGTGGGAGGGCCTGCATGAAGGTGAGAAGCACTTAGTTTTGTGTCCCTAGAGACCAGAGGAGGACTGGCCTTCTCCATTAGCTGCTAACTGATACTTCTGGAATATCCAAGAGGCTCCTAAGTGTAAGATAAGAGTAGCCTCAAACTCAGCAGGACCTGCCTGTGGGGTGGCCTGATAGGAAGTACTGTGTGGGCATCAGAGGGGCACTGATGCCCCGCCCACCGTGAATTGCAGCACTGTCTCCAGAGGAGCTCTTTGCGTGCCATTTACCCACCAGGGAAACCTCACTTCCCAGGAACATGGCAGCGAGCACTTTCCTGAGCATTCTGCCCACTCACGGCAAGGTCAAAAGGATCAAGGCCTAGAGGAAGTTTGTCTTTTGAGAAAAGTCAGGAGATTTTGGAGTTGAAAAGGATGTGGCAGATTGAGCTGGCTGTCCCCTGGGGGAGCGATGTTGCAAACAGGTGAAAATGGAGAGGAGCAGAACTGTCCATAGCAAGAGAGAAAAACAAATACCTGTTGTTTCATACATTACTCAGGAGCAGTTCCGTTCTTGGAAATTCTGGTTCCCTTCCGAGGAATCTCAAAATAAGTAAAGGCCACACCAGCAAGCATGCTGGTGTGTGCTGAGGCTCAAGCATGTGGCCCTTTAGTAAAGCTTGTCCAGTTGACAACCCTCAACTGGAGTAGTCTAGAATCTGAGCTGCAGCATAGCACCACTCCCAAGGAGATTCATGGCCCTCAACCTTCTGTATCCTTAGTGTTCTTAACCCATTTAATTCCTAGGAAATAAATTTTTGCTTTAAACAATATACAGAGGGTCCTGGTACAACAAACAGCGTTAGGCAGTGACACTCGTGAGATTACAGTGTTTCTCATACCCAGCTGACGGTCAGGTTGTTTAAAGTATTGAAGCACAAACAACTACAGCAGAGGAATTTGGGTGGTTCTTTGTACTATCTTTGATGGCTTTACCCTGCATTTGTCCTTCCAGCTGCCGGCAAGTGCTTTAATTTTTATTATAAGGTCATCTTTCTGAACTGTCTACTATTTTAAAAGGAAAAAGATTCAACCTAATTAGCTCCCCCAGATACAAACTGATAAGAAGAGGCTGATAGGACTGCCAATGTTTTTTTGCAGAGTGCAATTTCAATAAAAAAAGAAAAACCATGGAATTTAAGTGGAATTTGCCAATTCTTGAAGTGGAAAATTGGCAAGTCTGGCCTATTGGATAATTGCCTAGGAGTTCAAAACCTTTTTTTTTTTTTTTTTTTTTTTTTAATGAAGAGATTGTCCTAATCCACAAGGGCATCTTTCTTTGTTGTCCTCCGAGTGTCTTGAGATCTTTTCCTGAGAGAAAGATTTGATTTTGTGCCGTCTTCAATGTGAAGAAGTTCCCCGTTCATCTGATATAACAAAACCCAGATCGCCTCATTTGACTTGGAGCTTTCTCGTTGCAGGTCCATCCGGGCCACGAACCCCTCGGAGCACACGGTGATCCTTGCGGTGGTTCCACAAGCGTAAGCTCACACCCTCTCCCCTGCTGGAAGTAGCACTGTTCATTCTGAAGCCTTTGTCTGATGTAATCCAGCTTTTGAGCTAGCAAAGCCACGGGCATGTCTTAGACAACAACTTTAGATCTTGCTTTGGAGGTTTTATTTCACAAGTTCCCAGAAATATTTAGGTGTTTCCCCTCTATCATATATAATTGCTATTAACACATACTCATATGCCTCGGGGGGAAAAGGAAAGTGTGCTCATTTTGTGCCAGAAATGAATGGAAAATTGGAGGAGGAGGAGGAGGTCTGGAGAGAACGTTACTCCAGTGTATCTTTTTCCTTTGAAGTGAAGAGATGGGGGCTGTGCTTATTTTTCATTTAAGAAAAAACATTTTTTTCTTCATGTTCAAGTATTAGGACAAAGAGAGACTAAATCCACTACAAGGCAAGGCTTGCGGAGTTGCTGTGGGGACTGCCACGTGGCTAGAAGCAGGACAGTGAGTTGATGTCAGTGTAGAGAGGCGAACAAGGGGGACTGAGCTGGAGGAGCCTTGGGACAGGGGAGAAGCCATCCTGCTGGGTGCATCTGAACTGACCGGCACCTAAAACCAAGGAGCCAGTGGGAAGAGGGGCTGTTTGTACAAGCTGCAATGCTGGGGATCTTGGCAAGCAACAAAATTTGTTGTAGTCACTTAATGGTTATCATTAGCTTCACAGAGAATAAGACCTTAATTGGGGCTGAGGACCTGTTGACCTCTTTGTGACATTTGGCACAGATTCTTGGCACAAAAGAGCTGGCAAGCTGGGAATTCGCACAAGAAAGTATAGGGCTACCCCTAGGCAAATCTGACCCAAGGGAGACTTACAGTACCTCAGTCCCAAGCCACATGGGTGCAGCAGGGACATCATGGCTTCAAACTCATGCTCTTATCAAAGACTCCTACTTACACAATAGTACTTTGACACCTAGCATGGGCTATGGTGCAAAGAAAGTGGAGAAATTGTCCCCATTGGGTCCTTAGACCTTGTCATCGTGGTGGGAGGTAAAATCCCAAGGGGAATGAGAGAGGGGAGCTGAGATATGAAATCAGCCTCCTTCAACTCTTCTTCTTATATTTATGTTCTGGAAACTCTGAGATCTGAACAGGGTATTAGAGCCTTGGATGCAAATACAGAAATGTCTCAGGCCATACAGCATTTTTCACAAACCTGGCAATAATCCTTGGCCTTCCCCAAACTCAGTTTTTGTTCCTATTCCTATAGCAACCGTGTTTACTAGTCCTTGACCAATAATGCTTTGCTGTAACTTTTTTGTTATGGTTTTCACCAATTTAAGTTTGTAAATTATTTCATATAGAGAGAACAATAGTACAATGGATGCTGGTGTCTGTGTCACCCAGGTTAAACAGAACATGATTAGTGCCTTTGGAGCCCTCTTCATGCTCCTGTTCCATTTGTCCAGAGTTTGAACCTTGAGTTCCTGAAGGAAAAGGGGAGTAGGCAAGACAGCTTTTCCCTGTAGGGTGGAATTAGCTAATGGTAATTCTACACCTGAGCACGGGGGCCCTCTGCCTGTTTTCTGTTGCATTCCCACCTGATCCCTTTCATTCCATTTTTCCTCCCTGATTTTCAGAGTGTATACCCCCAGCTACTTTCTGGCTGTCTCAGGACACTTTCTCTCTCATAACGGTGACAGTGTCTTCGTGACAAACCAACCCCCACCTCTACCTGTACTCAGACTGAAGTCTTGACATTCAGCTGGGGGCTCACTATAGGGCACTGTCTTGTGGAATGAATGATAATTATCAAGTTTTGTTTTCTCTTCTTCTCCTTCCTGCTGACACTTTTCCCTGTGGCCATAGGGAACATAGCCTGTGCCACTGCTGTCTTCCACACACTCAGAGTTGGACCTGGCGAGTTCTTAGGTGGGAGTTATGCTTCCAGAAGATTTCAGGACAGCACAGGGGATAGTAGTCTCAGGATTAGCAGAGCACCTCATGTGTCTGTTTGTGGGGAAGCCCAGGGTTGGAGAGGGCCACTCATATGTACCAGGGGTGACGCTTCCAGGCTCACTGCTGGAGTTTTCTCTCTGTTTTTGTTCTTTGGCTTCTGGAAGGCAGAGGCAGGGTCTGTGTCCCTGAAGGCAGGTGTGCCCCATTGGCACGTGCTGGTCAGGAAGCCACTGGTAGCGCTGACCTGCAAGGCCTCATTGCTCTCTCTGTGTTCCGGGGTGAGACATCCCAGTTTGTATCTGCTGAGTGACCACATTTTTTGCTTTGCTGCAGGTCAGATGACCACGAAGAGGCCTCAGTCCTTCCTCTCCTCCATGCAGGCTTCAACAGGGTACGTACAAGATGAGCTGGCCCCTGCTCTCAGTACCTTACCCGGCCTCTCCTGCAGCAGCTGAGCAAAACAGCCACAGAAGCCTGTGAAGGGAATTAGCCCCAGGACTGCTGGGAAAAGGAAGTAACTGTCCTCATGGGAAGTTTTTTGCCTTTTTCTTTCTCCGGGTTTCCCCATATATCTTAGCAACAGATACGTAATGACATAAAAGCACATGTTATTATTATATCAGATCAAAATTCTGTGTCCCAAAGTAATCTCATTTAAGTAAGTTCAGTCAATTAGATTCAATATGTGTGTGATAATGTATAGAGAAAAGTCCATCAAATTGGCACCCAGGACTCTGTTCACCAGGGCTGGCCAGAGCTTGTGCCCTAGAGACAGGCCTGTGATGATAGGAGCATCCTATGAGCTCCAGGCTTAAACCACATGAATAACACTGATAATCAACATGAACATTAAGATTGATTACGGAGGCAAAGTAACAAACTAAAAAAAATAGGCTTACCCATATCCTAGTCTTTTGATAGGTGAAATCTCACTCTCAAATAGATGGTGTGATGCATTCTCTCAAAACTAGGATATTCCCTGTGCTTTGTGAATTATGAGTGTTCCATTGAGTGCATTAAGTAATGGTGCTCTGCTACTCTGGACTTCAAAATATCTATTCGTCTTGGTCATAGGCCACAGAGAGGTAGGAACTGCCTCTGCCATGCAGTGGTTCTGTGCTTTGACGTGGTTCAGTGTGGAGCAAGCAGGGCCTTGGGAAAGACTTGTAGAAGTGGGTGTTTCCACCTAGCAGCTCCTCACCTGGCCTCTCTTCTCACAAAGGTTGCCATTTGGTTCTGAAACCTATTCTTACTGTCAACACCTAAGACAGCTTTTCTGAGCTTTAGAATGGAGAGTTGTAAAAGGAGAGCTGGCAAAGAGGCTGTGTGGCTGAGACTTCTTTTCTTAACTCCCTCATTTTCTGAGAAATAACTCTCCAGGATGCAGCGGTGTCAGAGACCTCTGTGTGGTATTGTCCCCCCGTCTCCTGTCCCAGTACTGTCCTGCTTAGGCCTGAGTGCGGACTGCTCCAGTGTGAGGATGTGGGCGTTCCTCATTACCTAGGGGCTGACTGGGGACTGGCAGTGGCACACTGGAGGTTTTGCAGTTAGGACCCAGGTCAGTGCTAGTGAGTGTCCTTTTGGAATTCTGCCTTTAGTTCAGCGATCCTGCCCCAGCGGATTTAGAGACTGGTGTCATTTCAAGTGGTGGCATCATGTCTGGAGGGCTCTGAGAATGCATATTTGCTTACAGAAAAGCCTATCAGCTTTCCTCCTGGGTGCAAATGCTACCAAGAAAATTTAACAAAAGTGCCACTGTTTCTTTCTATGCATTTTCTTTTTTCTTTTTCTTTTTTTTTTTTTTTTTTTGCAGTTTTTGGCCGGGGCTGGGTTTGAACCCACCTCCTCTAGTATATGGGGCCAGGACCTACTCCTTTGAGCCACAGGTGCCGCCCTCTTTTTATGCATTTTCATAGCCTGTTGGAGCTACTCTGAAAGGTTTTGTTTCCCTCTGTCCAGATTGTTACTGAGTTTTGCAGTTAGCCACAGTGAATATAACCTTGGTGGAAACATGAGAAACACTCCCTGTCAGGGACCACCTGTTTGTTTTTTTTTCAGTTTTTGGCCAGGGCTGGGTTTGAACCCACCACCTCTGGAATATGGGGCTGGTGCCCTACTCTATTGAGCCACAGGCACTGCCCTTTTTTTTTTGAACAGAGTCTCTGTCACTCAGAGGTTGAGTGCCATAGTGTCATCATAGCTCACAGCAACCTCAGACTCTTGAGCTCAAACGATCTTCTTGCCACAGCCTCCTGAATAGCTGGGACTACAGGCACCTGCCACTACATCTGGCTAATTTTTCTATTTTAGTAGAGACGGGGTCTCACTCTTGCTCAGGCTGGTCTCTAACTCCTGAGCTCAAGCAGTCCACCTGCCCTGGCCTCCCAGAGTGCTAGGATTACAGGCATGAGCCACCACCTCACCACCCCACCACCTGGTGATCTGATTGAGGCCATATACCAATTAGGTCAGAGTACCTCTATAACTTGAGTTCTTTCCAAGGGACACTCTGCACCCATGACAGCTAAGGCTGATCTCCAGGTGGCTGTTCTCCTTTTTAGGGCAAAATCTTATTTTGGCAACTTTATACCCAAGCACCTTTTTAAATATGCCAGTTATTCTTGCCATCCATAAGGCAACATCTCTGAATTGTTTTGATCATATTAAATTATCTGCTGAAACTTGGCCTTGGGCTGCTAAGCTAATTGGCCAGCTCTGCAGTCTGTGGTCCCTGAGAGGGGATCCAAGAACAGACTGCAGTCAGATATCCCACAGCAACTCCCCTTGAAGCCTTTGGAGCTCTGTAGAAGTGGCCCACCATCCTGATGCTCAGCCCGTGCTGAGCCTCTTAGAAACCAGCAACTGACAGTTGCAGCTATTCTTACATCAACTTTGTGTGCCTCTGTTTCTATTTGAAATGATGCTTATTCAATTCAACAAATGTTCATGGAGCTCTGACTGCATACCATGAGATGTTCAAGCCATGCCAGAGACACAGCCATAGGACATGGTTCTCCGAGAAGAGCTCTCTTGTAGAGCTATGATTTATTATTTGTCAGGCCCGGTTCCCGGTGATTTACTCCACATTTGAGGGATTCACTATTGTCTCCATTTTTGCAGAGGAAACAAGCTCAAACCAAGTGAATAGCTTGCCAGAGCTCACACTCATGATGAAATAAAGAGATAAATGCGTATTGTCTACCTCCAAACCCCATATTGGGTCCACTAAAGTAGTATTTCCAAAACTGACAGAACACTAGTGTCCTAAAAGCTCTTAATAGGTTTGCCATGAAAAGGGGCTTCTCTGGTCAAATAAATTCAGGGCATCAGTGAAGACCGATTGTCTGGTCACCTCTGAGCGTCCACAGTGCGTGTGAGCCATGCTGTACATCGAGGCCTCGGACAAGTCCCGTGGCAAGGAACCTGTTGGGAACTCTGTTGGGCCCAACATTCTCAAAACTTACTTTATCACAGAACTTCTTTTTTTTTTTTTTTTTTTTTTTTTTTATTAAATCATAGCTGTGTACATTAATGTGATCATGGGACACCATACACTAGTTTCATAGACCATTTGACACATTTTCGTCACTCTGGTTAACATAGCCCTCCTGGCATTTTCTTAGTTATTGTGCTAAGACATTTACATTCCACATTTACTAAGTTTCACATATACCCTTGTGAGATGCACTGCAGGTGTAATCCCACCAATCCCCCCACAGAACTGTTTTTTTGTGGTTTTTCAAAGCTAACAAACCTCATAGCCTTGTTACAGGCTGATACGTAGTTTTTACCATCTAAAAGCTCAAGTTGAACCTGACTGTGTTTAACTTGGTAAATCAAAGAGAAAGTATTTTCTTTCTCTGTATGTTTTCAGATTTCTCTCTTTCCTTAGCCCTTCCCAGCTTCCACGTGGAATAGTGGAAGCCCGTGGAAAGCCAGGGAGAAGCCATCCACTCCAGAAGTGTGGAAGCGTGTGTGTGTGTGAGTGTATGAGAGAGAGGGAGAGAGAGAGAGAGAAAGAGAGAGGAGGGGGGGATTGATTTTTCTCTGACTCACCTGCTTGCAAGAAAATCTAAAAACCTATCTTTTAGCAGAGCCTGGTATTCTCTTTTTCTGCCTGTCCTATTGTCTGAGAGGTAAAAAAAATGTCTGAGAGGTTAATAGTTTGGAAAACTTCGACATTCTGGTTATCCTTTTACTTAATCCTTTGCCAGATAAGTCTTTAAAAAGATTTGCATAATGTATATATTTTTTATAAATAGCAAGACATTCCCCCTTTCCAAGTAGAATTACCCTTCAATGTGTATTCCCGAAGTATTTTTTACTTGCTATTGTTTTTTCTGATTTCATTAATTTCTCAAGTCTTGACATGTCCATGTAAGGGAAGTGCTCAATTTCTTTTTTATCCTATACTGAATAATATAGTATATATAAGAAGTGTAAAACAAATTGCTTCAGGATTGTTAGTATGAAAGGTCCTACTTTCCTGGGAGCTCTGGGCTAGAGCAGCTCCCGCCAGCCTAAGTGGTGTTTCCTGGTTCCTTGATGAATGGCGACGTGGAATGCATTTTCTTCACCTTCATCTTATGCTTATCTACCTGTTCATTCATCAGCTAAGTTTAAAAAATAAATACATGAAAACATTTTTCATTGAGATGAAACTAAAATGAACCATTTTAAAGTGAATGATTCAGTGACATTTAGTACATTCACAATGCTTTCCAACCACCAGCTCTATCTAATTCTAAAACATTTTTATCGTCCCTAAATGGAAACCGTGTCCCCATGAAGTAGTCACTCCCGGTCATCCTCCCCACAGCCCTGGCAACTACCAGCCTGTATTCTGGCTCCATCAACTGACTTATTCTAGATATTTCTTATAAATGGAGTCATAATGACGTGTGACTTGTGTGTAGATTCTTTCCCCTAATACCTTTTTGAGGTTCATACGTGCTGCAGCGTGTGTCAGCATTTCATTCCTGCTTTAAGGCTGAATGATACTTCATTCTGTATGTTTGAGTACCTGCTACAATCTGTTCATCCCTTCATCCACTGATGGGCATTTGGGCTGCTCCTACTTTGGGCTATTGTGAATACTACTGCCATGACCGTGACTGTGCAAATATTTGAGTCCTTGTTTTCAGTTATTTTGGGTATATACTAAAGAGTGGAATTGCTCAGTCATATGGTAATTCTATGTTTAACTTTTTGTGGAATCCCTAAAAGTTTTTCCCCAGTTACTAAGCCATTTTACATTCCTACCAGCAATGTACAAGGATTTCAGCTCCCCACATCTTCACCAATACTTATTTTCCTTTTTAAAGAAATTATAAACATCCTAGTGGTTGTGGATTGGCATCTCATTGGGCTTTTGAATTGCATTTCCTTAATGACTGATGATTTAGACTAGAGCATCTTCCCAGGGCTTGTAGCCATTTGTATATTTTCTTTGGGTAAAAGTCTGTTCAGGTCTTTAGCGTGTTTTTTAGTTGGGTTGTGTTTGTTTCTTGCTGTTGAGTTTTAATCACCTGTCACATGTGGAGCTCCACGTTAAGCATCAGGTGCTCAGAAAATTAGGAAGCAAAGAGCAGCTTCTCTCTTCAAAAGAGGTCCTGGGGTGCACATGGGTTTTAGATTATTTTATTAGTGCAATGTAAAGCACAAACGTTTCAGGAATTAATACAATTCAGGCATCTGCATCCATGAATATTCATAATGAAGTTTATCCTACCTATTTCATGAAAGAAGTGTACAGTGTTACCTTTTCTATTCTTATATATTGAAACAAGCATTTTGAACACCTTAACATCTGTTTTATTTCATTTTATCTTACTAGTTGTTGTATATAAAAAGTTACCTGGGGGTAGGAACAACTGTTAAGTTTCTCTATTTGACTCTCTAAGAAGCCACTGTCTACATCTTATGTATTGTCTTTGCTTTCTTTTCAGAGATTTATGGAGAATAGCAGCATAATTGCTTGCTATAATGAACTGGTTCAAATAGAACATGGGGAAGTTCGCTCGCAGTTCAAATTACGGTACGTAACAAAATAAGACAGTAATAGAGGTTAACAATTCTTTAGAAAATCTTACCTGTCAACAGGTAATGTGGCAGCTGGTCAACAGCAGCATCTAAACTGGGGGGCTCTTGATATAAAGAAATAAATGGGAAGCATTTCATCTTTTGACACTGTTTTTTAACTATTTGTAATGTTTTAAAATTCTAGAAAAATGTTTAACTTTTGCACAATTAGATTAAAATTAAAAATAGCCTTTGAAAATTACTTTCTACTTTTTCTTTTTTTTTTTTAATTGCGACAGAGTCTTTTTTTTATTGAGGCTGAGCCTCCCAAGTAGCTGGGACTATAGGCACCTGCCATAACACCTGACTATTTTTCTGCTGTAGTTGTCATTGTTGGGCCAGGTTCGAATCCACCAGGCCAGAGCATGTGGCCGGCACCCTAACCACTGAGCTATGGGCGCCCATCTTTCTACTCCTTACTTTCAACATTTGTAAATTTTTACTTGGATTGCTAAGGATAGGGTCAAGCCAATGGGTATACTTACTATGCTAACCATATTAATTGCTACGTAGGCACAATACCAATTCATGAAGTCTGTTTGTTGCCCCAATGTGCATGAAGTATCTTCAAGAGATTTTAAATCTCTTTCCAAGTCTCTAGTGCTTTAATGGCAGGCTTCTCACTCTGCTCAGTTCTGGGGTGGGGTCCTCGCAGTTTCTGGGGTGGGTCCTGACGGTGTCTGGCGGCTAGCCAGGGTGGAGAGTTTGGAATGTTCTGCTTCTGAACCCTCTTACCATATCGACGTCCTAGCTCCTGCATAGTTTTTCTCAGGATCCACTCTGGAATGTTTTCCAACCCTGATTTATTCAACCCTTCGTATTCAAGCCACAGAGCATGGAAAGAGAAGGGTCTTCTCCACCCAAGGGCCCCTGGGAAGGCCAGTCCTCAGCAGCTTCAGCTGCAGCATGCAGGAAGTTCCCTGGCACAGCCTCTCTGGCCAACTGAGAGGTAATGGCCAGTTTCAGGCTCAACACAAAATAAGTAGGACAGCATCCCATTGTGGTGATTGCACCTCATGATCACTTGTTATCATTCAGAGATGACAAAACCCATTTTAAACTTAATTCTCCCATGTCCTTGGAAGCAAAACGGATTGGCATAAGCCTATTGAAGCAGGTTTTCCAGGGAACACCCTGGTGAAGAAACTCATTTTCTGGTGGATAGAGAGCTCTAAGAAGCTGTGGTTAGGATAAAGTCACTTTCTTCAGTGAAAAAGAATCTCAAACCAGTGGGAGTTCAGATATTTGGGGAATCCAGGTAGTTTAACCAGCCTTTGGTGAGGAATACTGGCCAAGACATTTTATTTTTGTTTTGCAAGATAATTTAAATTTATTGGAGTGCTTTTGTATAGTGTTTGAAATTTTGTATTCAGGAAAAAACGTATCTTGATAACAAATTGAAAACAGACATACTTGGGATAAGATTGATGAAAGTAATGTGCACATATATTCCATGTACTCTTTACTTTGGGAAAGCATTGAATTTACTCAGTTTCTGTTTAAATGTTTATGTAGGAGTTTGGGATAAAACATACATACGTAATTTGCCATCCTTGCCATGTGAAGTGTACGGTTCAGTGATGAGAAGTACGTTTCTGTTCTTTCCTCCCCTTCACCCCTTCTAACACTTGGCCTCTGGTGGCCACCACTAGTGGATCTGTTTTCATGATCCACTTTTTTTATAGCTCTCACATATGAGTGAGGACATGTGAGATTTATCTTTCTGTGCTTGACTTATTTCACTTAACCTAATAGACTTCATTTCCATCCATGTTGCTGAAAACGACAGGATTTCAGGAGTTCATTCTTCTTTGTGTGGCTGAATCATAGCCCATGCTATGTACGTACCACATTTCCTTTATGCATTCATTTGTGAATGGGCATTTAGGCTGGTTCCATATTGGGGGTATTATGAATAGTGCTGCAGAAAGCACGGAAGTGCAGATCTCTCTCGCTGATTGCCTTCCTTTTGGACAGCCACATACAGTGAGCAGTGGGATTGCTGGATCATATGATAGCTCTGTTTTTAGTTTTTTGAGTAATCTCCATCCTGTTCTCCATGGTGATCTCACTAATCTACATCCCCACCAATAGTGTGAAGACTCCCCTTTTTCCACATCCTTGCCAGCATTTGTTATTGCCTGTCTTTTGGATAGAAGCCATTTTAACTGGTGTAAGATGATATCTCATTGTAGTTTTGATTTGCATTTCTCTGATTAGTGATATGTAGCATTTTTCATAAACCTGATGGCCATTTGTATGTTTTCGTTTGAGAAATGTCAGTTTAGATCTTTAGCCCATTTTAAAATCGGATAATCTGGGGGTTTTTGCTCTTGAGTTGTTTGAGCTCCTTATCTATTCTGGTTATCAATCCCTTACGGGATGGACAGTTTGCCAATGTCTGTCCCCAGTCTGAGGTTGTCTTTTCACTTTGTTGATTGTTTCCTTTGTTGTGCTTAAGCTTTTTAGATTGATGCCATCCCAATTTTGAATGTATAAGTAAACTATTAATAAATCCCTTGGTTTATTTTTATCCATACATTTATTAGCTTCAGAAAACTGCAGAATTTTTCTAGAAAACCACATTGCCTTTACTTCAGTAATGTGTGCTGTTTAATAATGTAAGTTAATTGTTATTCTGGAGGGAGGGTCTCTAATGTTTTACAATTAGGGTACAAAGCTTAGTACTTTTATCTTTGATGTTTTTACAATAGAATTAGAAAGAGAGGGACTTTGTTGGACTTAATTCTTCAAGTGTGTATTATCTATAATAAAAAGTGAACAGCACAGCACCTCATTGCTTTAATAGGCAACTCCACTTTAAGTAAGTGCTTCTGTTTGCTTAGTCAACATTAAATGTGATGGTGTGTGAGAGATGCCAGGAGGTAGGTACCCTGCTACAGATTCTCTGGTGCATGTGGAGTATTGGGGGGCTGTCTCAGGGGTGCCCTGTCCATTGTGAACAGGGCAAAGGCAGGCCTTGAAATAATCGTCCCAGCCAACACAAGGGCATAAAGGAAAGCCTTCTAGTTATTGTGCTAAGGAAATCTGCACAGAGCTAGGGTGCTGAAGACTTCTCAGGTTCTCACCAGACTCTCAACTCTGCAAGTACCTGTCACCTTGTAAGTACTATAACTTCTCACCCTCACTACTTAGAACAGCGGTTCTCAACCTGTGGTTCGCAACTCCTTTGGGGGTCAAACGACCCTTTCACAGGGGTCACCTAAGACCATCTTGCATATCAGATATTTACATTACGATGCATAACAGTAGCAAAATTACAGTTATGAAGTAGCAACAAAAATAATTTTATGGATGGGGTCACCACAACATGAGGAACTGTATTAGGAAGGTTGAGAACCACTGACCTAGAATGAGTTGAGGAAGTTGGATCCATAGTTGAGGTCATAATGAAAAGGCTTATTCTGTAACACGAATCAGTGTGAACTTGGCAGATGGACTTGACCCGGGAGGGCAGGAGCTCCAGGAGGAAGGGTTTGCCTGGGATATTGACTCTTACCTTCCACACCAGCTCAGGCTGTTTCTTTTTTGGCAAGTTCTGCCTCAGCCTTATTCAGTTCTCTCTCTTTCCTCAGGCAAAGCTAAGGTTCTTCTGCCTGAACAGTATGAATAGTTAATACAAGAGAGTGAGTGGGTGTACACACATGGTAGCCTGTATCTCTAGGACCAGCAGATGAGAGGACGGTGAGCCTCCCCTCACTCTTGAGGCCATTCGAGAACACCTAGAGCATCTACCTGTACCCTGAGTCAGGAAAGCAACACTGTCATTTGTTGCAGACTGGGAAAATGAGGCTCTTTATTATACAATGCCAGAATAATTATAGTCTAATTACATAATACTTTCCCCTACAATTCCACCCCCAGCTGCAGCTAAATATGTAGCATTTACTGTCATTCTGCAGGGACAGTCTGTGCTGTAGGATGATGTCGAATGTTGAAGGTGGACACCTCGGTCCAGGTCTTCATGTCTGGTGACCGTGTTTACTTCACTGAGAAATAAAAAGGATCATCCGATCTGATCAAACAAAAGATGTGGTCTAATTTTAATATTCCATTATGTAGAATGACGTCTAGAAATGTGAGTACTAAAATCACATTTCTGTTGAAAGAATTCATGAAATGGAGAGTGTCTGATAATCTGGGCTAAGTGGTGACCCTTTATCTCTTCTAATGTTATGCCTCTTTGTCATGAAAAGATCCATTTTATGTAAAGCAAGGTAATGACTTAACTCCTTGTCAGGAGTTTAAGCTGGTCGTTTATACGAATGCAGTGGCAGCTGTTGTTTAAATCAGTGAGTCTGTAAGTTACACCCAAATCGTCATGTTTCTTTCACTCCATATCTTAAGACAGTAGCAATTCTCGATTGTAGAAAGGACCAAAAGTTTCTACTGGGTAAAACTCTGTATTCTGTGGAACACTACATCTCTAGGCAATAACAGATACTAGTAGAGCACTTTACCCTCACGCAGGCTCCGTGCAACAGCCATCGTGTGACAGGAGTGGAAACTGAGCCGTGGAGGCTAAAAATAACCAGTCCCTCCGCATCATTGTCCAGGAACAAGTGCCAATAAGTAGCAAGTCCACGATCCCCTCATCTCGTCCATTCCCTCTTTCCCACTCATCCCAGCCGCCTGCTGGGATATGGACTTGTGTTCAGAATCTTCTCCCAGTAAGCCACCTCCTTGCCCAGTCTGCCTCTGTTCCACATAGGCTGTGGGTGTGTGTGTCTGTCTTGTTTTAGCAGAGTCTTACCTTTGGGAAGGATGCAGGAGATCACGCAACCAGCCACAACTGACAGAGGAGACATAGCAGGCTGGTGCAGCACTGGGGTAGGATGCGGGCACCTGGTGTGCTTTCCATCCTGACAGCCCCAATACTTGTAGACCTGACACCTGGTCCTTGCAATACTTGCCTTTTTCCTCTGGACCTCAAGGGCTCTTAAGAAGGTGCAGGGGAGACAGTCACATGACCCATACATCATAGGTTTCTATACCTAGGGTACCTTTCCCTGTGCTTCTTTTCCAATTTTCCAACTTCTTAACCTGAAGAATAAAAAATAAAGACATTTGAGACAGAGTTATATGGTTTCCAGAAACAGAAAATTAAGAAAGCTAAGGTTCTTCTGCCTGAACAGTATGAATAATTGATACAAGCAATTAAGTTCCACAAGTTCAGGAACATAACTCAAATTGATTACCTTATCTTACTGTCCATTTATTTGAATATAGCCCTCAACCAAAAGGATCTGAAGCCCAAATAATTGCAGTCCAGTAGTGTTTGTCATGGGACTAACAGCCTTCTCCTGCCAATATTTTCTCACTTCAAGGGTTGATAAGAGTTTGCTTTTCCTATTGGCCATTATAGTTATTGAAGATGTTACACTTATCGCTGTTCATAAAATGAATGCTTAATAGATAAATGTACCTAAAATGTTGTATAAAGGCAACCTCTTGACAAAAATTAGAGTATTCTGGAGGGCCTATTTACATACTTAGTTGAAACATACAGGTACTTTAGAGAAAATAGGCAAGAGAGGAATTTATCATATGATAAAATGTGTTAATTAAAACTTTTAACTACCAGCAGGGCGGCGCCTGTGGCTCAAAGGAGTAGGGCGCCAGCCCCATACGCGGGAGGTGGAAGGTTCAAACCCAGCCCCGGCCAAAAACTGCAAAAAAAAAAAAAAAAAAAAAACAACAACAACTTAACTACCAGCTCTCAAAGAAATCATCCCACACATTCCACGTGTGTGTTCCCCCACATGCGTGTTCCTCCACATGTAACTTCTGAGAGCTGGGTGCTGCCCATGATGCACTTGCTTTATTGTTCTAAGCCCGGTTCTGGATCAGGCACCTGGAAAGTACTTCTTATAAAACCAGGCCTCGCTCACCTCTTGAAAGGCAGGACAGTGATGGTTTTTGTCACAGTTATAAAGCCTTCATTTATTCTTTTTTCTTAGTTTAAATCAGTGGTTCTTAACCTTCCTAAGGCAGTGGCCCTTTAATACAGTTCCTGTGGGTCACGACCCACAGGTTGAGAACTGCTGGTTTAAATGATTATGATTACAAGTGCAGTGATGGTAACAGGACAGTATACAGTTCAAGTTAGATGGACTGGAGCAGCATAGCTCAGAAAATACGCTGCTCTGCTAAGGAGTTTCAGTCCAGTTAGGTTGATGGGCTCCTCTGCTGGTCCAGGTCATGATTACTAGTTTTCCTAACCTTCACACACTGACTTCTTCTTCCTCTTTGCAGCTGTAGGCAGGCCATCCTTTAGTGGGCTAAAATACTTCCCTTCGCACGCCTACCTTGCGATTACTGAAATACAGTCCTTGGTTTGACATTTCAGGTATGCTTATGACAAAGGATAGGTGTTTTCCCCAGAGGACAGAGAAATAGTACTCTGTGACCCTACAAGTCATCACAGGTATCACATGTTGGATTCTTACATTGTCCCAAACATTTTGAGAAATTCCTCACATAAACCACCTGTTTTGATCCTTATAAAAACCTGTGAAATATGTGTTACTATATCTCATTTAATAGATGAGGAAACTGAGGGCCAGTGAAGACAGAAAGTTGCCCAAGGTCCCATATGTGAAAAACGCAGAGCCAGATTTCACCCGGTTCTTTGTGCCTTCTCTATAAACAGATTGAAATAGGGTGACAAAGTTAGATTGCCTTTATGAGCGGAAAAAAAGTAACATTTGAAGAGTTTGTTTTAAAAGACGAAACGTCAATTCAGTAAATCAACATTTTTTTTCTTTTTTCCTTTCTGTCACATGTAAGAAAGCTTTCTTTGGGAGTCTTTAAACAGTATAAATAACAAAGCCTTAGCTACGTACTTGCAGTGTTGGACAGTAAATAACTTAACTGTATTTGGAGTTGTTCTAGATTTGGGAGTTAGTTAAAATTATAACCAAGAAAATAAGAGTCTAAATTCACATATTCCAGATATACAGGAAGATCATCAAGAAAAGAGTGAACCCACCCGGAAGGCATCCCAGGAAAGAGGGCTCTACCATGTTTGACTTTTGTCACTTGAGTGGATATGGTAGCAAAGTACCATAAAAGACAGATTGGGGGGGGGGGGGCGTTTCTGTGACTGTTGCAACGGACCAGAATACCTCAGATCCAATTTGGGTTTAACTAGCTTCTCCTAATTGACGGAGACCTGACTTCCCTATGACCACAGCTTTGAATGAAACAGAAGAACGTCATTGAGACAGAACATGTGCGACTTACAGGGCAGCCCCTCTGCATCCTGGTTCTCTCGTGTTAGTATCGGAGTTTCATTCAGACCACGTGTAGTCCATGATCTATGAAGAAGTTGCTGAATTATGTCTTCTCTTTATAACATATACTCAAAAACATAAGCTGTTGTTTATGCATTTAGTTTGAAATATGATTTTCTTTTTCTCAAAACATGAATAACTGTCTTATATGTTAGGACTAGCATAACAAAATCTGTCCTTTAATGTGGGGCTGCATTCTGAGAAATGCATCCTTAGATTACTTCATTGTTGTGTGAACACTACAGAGGGTACTTACGTAAACCTAGTCGGTACAGCCTGCTGCCCACACGGGCCATGGGGGATGGATGATTGCTCCGGCTATAAGCCTGTACAACATGTGACTCTGCTGAACACTGTAGGCAACTATAACACAATGGTGAGTGTTTCAGCATCTGAACATATCTAAACATAGAAAATGTACAGCAAAAATACAGTACAGAAGGCTTGGCGCCTGTAGCACAGCAGTTATGGTCCAGCCACATACACAGAGGGTGGCAGGTTCAAGCCCGGCCCAGGCCTGCGAAACAACAATGACAACTGCAACAAGAAAATAGCTGGGTGTTGTGGTAGGCACCTGTAGTCACAGCTACTTGGGAAGTTCAGGCAAGAGAATCGCTTAAGCCCAGGAGTTTGAGGTTGCTGGGAGCTGTGACACCACAGCACTCTACCGAGGGCAACATAGTGAAATTGTCTCAAAATAATAATAATCATCAAAAATTGAAAAGATGGCACGAATGAGCTCACAGGACGGGGAGTTGCTCTGGGTGAGTCAGTGAGGGCTGAGTGAGCGTGAAGGCCTGTACACGGACACAGACTTTATAAACACTGGACACTTAGGCTACACTAAATTTATAAGCAGAATTTTTCTTCATTCAATGATGAATTAACTTTAGCTTACTGTAGCTTTTTTACTTTAAAAACTTTTTAATGCCTTTAACTTTTGTCTCTTTTGTAATACTTAGCTTAAAACAGATATGTACAGCTGTTCAAAAATACTTTCTTTACATCCTTATTCTAAAACCATTTTTCTATTTCTAAATTTTTTTGTTTGTTTGTTCGCAGTTTTTGGCCGGGTCTGGGTTTGAACCCACCACCTCCAGCATATGGCACCCTACTCCTTTGAGCCACAGGCACTGCCCTAATTCTAAATTTTTAATATTTTAACTTTTCAAATTGCTTTTTGTTAAACACTAAGATACACACAAAGCATTATCATAGGCCTAGCCAGGGTCAGGATGATCACTATCATAGGCCTAGCCAGGGTCAGGATGATCACCGTCACTGCCAGTGGAAGGTCTGCAGGGGCACTAACATGCATGAAACTGTCATCTCCCAGGATAACAGTACCTTCTGCAATACCTCCTAAAGGACCAGTCTGAGGCTGTTTTACAGTTAACTTTTTTTGATAAGTAAAGGAGTATACTCTTAAATAACAAGAAAAGTATAGTAGAGAATCATGTTTTTCAACCCTTACAGCACAGTTGGACACACAGTTAAACTTCTGCAGGACATTTAAATTATGTTGATTTTAAAAAGGGTAAAAATAGAATATATTTACTGTGCCTTGAATGTCTTTTGAAAGTAATTTAATTAATGATCTTTAAAAATTTTTGCGGCACACCTTGGATGCTCTCATGGTACACCAGTGTGCTGTGGCACATCGGTTAAAAGTCACTGATACAGAGAATACTGAAACCAGTCATAGAGTTAGCTTTTTTTTTTATCATTCTCAAGTATTGTGCCATAAATAATTGAATATGGTGTACTTTTATGTGACTGACAGCGCAGTAGGTTTACTTACACCAGCGTCATCACAAAGATGTGAGTGATATGTCTGACCATAACATCACTGGGTGGTAGGGATCTTTCAGTTCCTTTACAATACTATGGGACCTCCATCATTGACAGAAACCTCATTATGAGGCTGAGTAATTTATAAAAACCAGAAGTCTGTTGCTTACGAATTTGGAGGCTAAGAGGTCTGACACAAGGTTCCAGCGGGTTCCTGGTCTTGTGAGGGTCTCCTGTGGATCTCCTGTCCCTAGTGGATGTCACCTTCTGCATGTCCTTGCATTTAGCAGCCTCTTTAATGAAGGCACTGATCGCATTCTAGAGAGTGAAGCCCTTATGATTTAATCATTTCCCCAAAGCCCCACCTCTTGGTGATACTATCACAATGGGTTCTAGATTCCAGCAAATCAATTTAGGGGGGACACCAATATTCAGACCATAGCAGTAACAAAAAATACATAGTTTTAGTGAATCCTGTATCTGATTACCTTGCTAACAGATGAAATGAGAATGATGTTTGTAGAAAAAGTCACATCAATCTTTTGTAACTTTCAGGGCGTGTAACTCGGTGTTTACAGCGTTAGACCACTGTCACGAAGCCATCGAGATAACAAGTGATGACCACGTGATTCAGGTATGAAAGGAAACACTTTATATCATTAGACTTCAAAATAGAAACTGTCACATTTGAGCCACACTTTTTTTCAAGTATTTTTCCATGATTCTCACAAATCACATTTTCTGAAGGTGAAGGGGAGATCAAAAAGACTTAAGTTAAATATTAGATATTTGATAAAGATTTAAAAAGTATTACTTTAGATCAGAAACTGTGATTTCGTTGACAGAGAAAGGGTAAATTATTTGGAACCTAGCGTGAAAGAAGGGCCATGACTTCTCCCCATGTGTACAATGTAACAGGGAGGGCAGAATGCATACTTCTAAAAAGGAATGAGACTATATACACAACATATTTGCACAGAAGTAAATTGGAATTGCAGAGTAAATGCTTAGGGGGACAGGATATTTTCCAAGATACTCCTTATTTCCCTGAAGGTGGAGTTCTAATTACAAAGCACTGGTTCTACTGATGGTGTGTTCTTAAGGGAACGTGTAGAGTAGATGGATCCTTGTTGAAATGGCGTGTTCTTAGGATAATTGTTGGAAAGTAAGATGGCTGTATTCTAGAGATACTCACTGGTGCTGGCTGCCTGTGGTTTGTGGAATGACATGGAGCGTGGGGGGCACTGCTGTCATCAGTAGGACACCCAGCACAGGCAGCACACAGTGAACCTCACGACGGGGCCTCACATTTGTCTTTTCCAGAATCCCTTGTGCCCACGGGGACGCACCCTGCTCGCAGGCCAGATCAGTGACATCGGGCGCCCACCATGCCTGGGCCATCTCGTTGGAACTTTTGTTAGCTTATTTCATTTCCAGTCTGTAAGGCTGTGAAAGAGACATGGTTGCCCCATCGGGCGAATGAGGGAACTGAGACCCAGCAAGGGCAAAGAATTTATCAAAGGAAAGCCCCACCAGAGCTGTTGGAACCAAAACATGTGGCATGTCTTTAATGCCTTCCTGCCTAGCAACCCTTTAGGATGTGGTTTTAGAATATAATTTTCTGGCTGCCCCTTGAAAGGGGTCTGAAGCCTTCGTAATGCTGATGGTGTCACCAGCCCACCTGCCCACAGGTCTGCCTTTCCGACGGCCGAGAAAGCCAGACCAGGAGCGGAGCCCATTGATTCCCAAACTGCAGTGGTCACTGCAGTTCGTGAAGCACTTTTGCTGGCACCTCCCTGTTTTATGGTGGGCAGCTGGACCGTGCATTCAGTCCCTGCCTTCTACCTGCCTTCCCTACCTGTAATCTAACAGGAACCCCCTTGCCCGGGGTGCTGAGTCCCTCGTTCTATAGCTTAGCACTTGGGGGTTAGAAACCCACATCCCTGGGAGAGGTAGTGCAGTGATGGTGTCGCATTGTGATACGAAACAGAGTCACGAGGCCAGTAGACTCCTGTGAAGGGGAGAAGGGGGTGGTCACTGCTTTGAAAAGGAAACTTGGGTTCTGAAATAAGACTTGATAGTTCTTTCCTCAGGGAACCTCTTCAGGCTCCTAAAATGCACCAGCAAACTGTAACATAAAAGTGAAACCAAGAGGGAGGAGGAAGTCAAGTAGAGGATGCTACATGTGCGGGAGGTGGATGTTGGGAACAGGTCATCATGGATGAGATAGTTCCATACACGTTCTTACTTGGACCAGCGTCCTTCCCAGGGTCCTTCACCTGGAGACTTCTGTGTACAAATCTCTAGAAGTCAGGTAGCAGCATTTAAACTTTAGAAACAATCTATTTTTTCTTCACCCCTCTTTCCTTCTCTCCTCCTATGCCTCCATCTATCTAAACTAACTAGATAGTGTTCTTTAAAGCACTGATATGGTACTTACCACGTGCCAGACCCGGGTCTAAGCATTTTACACATACTCATTTATTTCTTAAAACAATCCTACAAGTCAGAGATTGCTATTATACTCATTTTGTGGACAAGAAAACTGAGGACCAGGGAAGTTAAATAATCTGTCCAAGGTTATATGTAGCTAGTAATTGGCAGAGCTAAGACTTGAACTTGACTACCTCGGCTCCAGAGTCCCCATCCTGGAGTGCCTGCTATATTCTGAGGTTATGGAAACCCTGAAAGAAAGAAAGGTGTGAAAGAAAGGCCATAACTCTTTCCGCATGTACAGCCTGATGGGGAAGGCAGGCTGTACATTTATGAGAAGGAATGAGATCATAGACAACAAATAAGGAAAGAAATACATTCTCTAAAATTTCTGTTCCTCCATCAAATGTTTATCAAACAGTGCTGAGTACCCCAAATGGTCTTTGCCCTTGAGAACTTTAGTGTCTAGTGGGAGGAGGAGATAACTTTTAATTCAGTGTGATCAGTCCCTAGAAGTCTGCACAGGAGTCACTGGCAGCTCTTGGGAGTGGCATCAACTTAGAGTGGGTGGGGAGAGGGTCAAGGAGGGCTTCCTGGAAGAAGAGGGGACTGAACTGGAGTCGGTGAGGCAGATGGGTGGAGAAGGACAGAGAGCATGGGAGGAAAGGCCTGGAGATGAGGCAGAGGCACAGAGGGTCAGAGGCTCAGCTGCCTGCTGTGCTGGCCTGGTAAGCAGGGCGACTCTAACTGGGCAGGGAGGGCCCTGACTGCCACATGTCAGTGGTAAGGCCAGGAGGGTGTCTTCAACTCCTGGGGTTAATTGTGTCCCTGAGAGAACACCTCCCCACATGTCCCTGAGAGAACACCTCCCCACATGTCCCTGTGTCACTCCGTTCATGAGTGCCGTCATCACAGTCCAGAGCAACAGTGATTACAGTTGTTAAGGACATCTCTGAAGCAGCAGTTGAATGTAAATTGTGCCCAAAGAAATCTGTGACCCAGACGCCCACATGTCCCCAGCATTCTTCCTCACTTGTCACCCTCTGCTGAGCTCCCCATCTGGTGACTGTGTTCTTTGAAAAGAAGTTGGAGGGTGGGACAGGAGCTGGGAGCCAGCTAAGGTAATGGCTCTAAAGCCCAGGACCCTGGGCAGAATTAGTGGCAGGAAACCTCGGAGTCTGCTGGCCCCAGGATGTGCCATCCAAAAGTGCTGCCTCCTGCCTAAGCCCCTTCCCTGAATTTGTTGTTCTGCCGGAAGTGACCCCAAACCGTAGCTTCAAGCAACAGGGAGTGGCAATTGGAAAGGAGATCTGAGAGATTCGATTGCTGCCTTGCAGAGAGATGTGACTAACACGACCTGTTGAATTAAGTTGTAATTTAGTTTTATTTCTGGTTTTTTTCCCAAGTCTTTCCTTACTCCTGGGGCAGTAGCTGTTAGGTGAGCCCCTCAGAGGCAGGTGCTGCTGGAGGGGGCTTCCTGGTGGCTTCCTGCCGCAGGATTTCTCCACTGCTCGGGAGGAAGGCACCCCCGGGGCGAGGGGTCAGGACGAAGGGGACCAGCCAGCAGCTGCATTAGCGAACATCTGTCCAGGGCGCTTCTGGTTAGGTGTTCCTGCGGGGCACACAGTCGTCTCATGAATTCACCTTGAGCCCCAGCACTGATCTGTCCCCACCTCATGTTAACAGTATGTCAACCCAGCCTTCGAAAGGATGATGGGCTACCACAAAGGTGAGCTCCTGGGGAAAGAACTCGCCGATCTGCCCAAAAGTGATAAGAACCGGGCAGACCTTCTGGACACCATCAATACGTGCATCAAGAAGGGAAAGGTGGGTTACGCGGCAAAACCAGCCCACAGCCCATGCCCCGGGAGCTTCTCTCTGTGAGTTTTTATGGCCCATCCTTAAAACCGCCTTTGTTAGTAGCATTGTAATAAGCGAAAGATCTTCTATGTTTGCAAAACGAGTTAGTTTTTGAGGTAGGTTTGGATCGCGAGTGAATCAGGTGCTCATCTTGATGACACCGACTCTGACGACTCAGTGTGAGGATGGCTTGTCCTTTGTGTGAGTACGTCCCACTGTCATTGCTGCGATAGTATGGCCATCTCCAGAGTCCCATCCAGAGAGCTATGGTGTGCGTTTCAGTTTATCCAGTTTCTTCAGTTTATCGCGGGGACTAGATGTGTGTAATATCAGTATTTGCAGGGAGGCCCAGTTTGTTTGGGTTTTTTCCAGTTCTCCTTCTGTTCTTCCCACTCACCACGGCTCCACATACTAACACTCACCCATGTAGCCTCCTCTTCCCGGGGCACCTGCTCCTCTGGGGGCTTCCCCTTCATCTGGATCCAAGGAAGACGGCGAAGCAGAAAGGGCGGTAGGAATTGTCCCCCCAAGCCCTCTCCTCGGGAGAAGCGGTGGCCCTTCCAGCTGGACCTGCCTGTGCATTTTCTCTGAAATACTGAGAATGCTGCCTCAGTTATCATTTCTTTCATCTTCTTCCCGCTGCTGTGAAGTACTTGGACAAGCATTGCGTTCATTTACTAGAGAGGACATTTTATAGGAATAAAATAAATTTGAATTATAGATGATGCCAATTAAAAAAAAAAAACAACAACAGTGGGTGAGACTCAAAAGGAAACAAGACAATGTCAACTACTTCAAAAACATTTGCCAGAAGAATAGGGTCACACATCTGGGCACCCCAGTGTGCAAGCAGTTAGCTACACGCTGTGAGAGAGGGAATGACAAGTGCTGTGAAGAATCTCAGTCCTTCCCTCTTTATCCCTGCTGGGTCCCCAGGGTCCAGAGACAGCAGGAGTTGTCACGCTCCGCTTGGCCTCATCTGTGAAAACTGCCAGGAGCCAGGCTAACCCCAGGGAGGCCTTGGCCTGGAGGCCTGTAATGTATTAGAAAGATGGCAGGCTTCAGGGAGCGTTGAAGAAGTACGAATTTATAATCCGACCCTCTTTTTCCTAACACGGGCAAATTAGATTCTCTGAGCTTCAGTTTACCCGTCTGTAAATTAAGAATGATAATACCAAGCTTATAGGTATTGTAAAGATTTTGAGAGAGATCCCAGAAGAATGGCATGACCTGGTGTCACGGCACCCACAGAGTTTAGAGCAGAATTCCACCCTGGCCCAGCATCCTGGGACCCAGGCCAGACAGCCTGGCAGTGGACACGTCCATCTGTGGTCTTGTCTTCATGCACTGTGGCCCTGTCAGCATCGCGGTGGGTGTGGGGACAGAGCAGGGCTTTGTGAAGTGTGATGAGAGCACAGGGGAACTTTCTTACTCAGCCTGCTGAGACCCTGTGTAGGAGCAACTATGAGCCTTGACCAAAGAATTTCAAGAGTTCTCTTTGTCCATATAGGAGTGGCAGGGGGTTTATTATGCCAGACGGAAATCCGGGGACAGCATTCAACAGCACGTGAAGATCACCCCAGTGATTGGCCAAGGAGGGTGAGAGCAAACTCTTCAACTCTTTAAGCTGAGGATGAAACCTCAAGGCCCCCTAGGGCGTTGGGTTTGCGTGTGGAAAGGCAGAAGTCTCCAAGGCACGAATGCAGCAGGGTCTCACTGAGCGTAGTATCGTAATGTATGCCAAGGACACCTCACCTGGGCAGCAGCCCCAAGGCTGGCTCCCCCCCACTCTTCTGCCATTCTGGTCTTTTGTGAAACATCACGTACTTTCCAAACTCCATTTAATCATGCACAGTTCCATTGTTCCCAGTACTCTTCCAAGAGGCTCAATTGCTAGGTGTCCCCACTGCACTGACAGCCGATGCCTCCAGCCAGAGCTGCCCGCTCACCCTTTGGGCCTCAGGGAGCCAATATTGCCTCCTCTTTGAGGCCTGGCTCTGTCTGGTTCTCCCCAGGCCTACGCTCCTGATTCCACTGAACCTCAGATTACCAGAGAAGCCTCTGTGTTTTTGTGGAAAGATGGGGAAATAGGCAATTCCTTTTCTTTCTCTCCGCGAAATTTTGTGAGGTTTACAGAGTCTCCTAAAAATACATCACTGATGAGCTTTGGGAAACCAGCCTGAATGTCAACATCCACTTCATAGTTTGAGTTTATAAGGGACACAACTTCACATGACCTTTTAGAAAAGGTAAGACAGCAGTTATCCTGCCAGCAACGGGAACAGAAGAGCCTCAGGACTCCCTGCATTCCTTGCGAATTGTCACGTGATTAGAAAACTAGATGTTCAGTCAAGCCAGCGAGGTATTTGGTAGGTTGTTTGGTTAGTTTCAGAATTGCTCTCCTGTCAATTTGGAGACTACTGCCTGGTATTTCGTGCCATTGTGCAACTTGTCCTCCCCTCTCTGCGTCCCTCTGGGTGGAGGGGGCGCTCTCAGGCCCCTGGTTGTGAACCCGGGCCGCCTCCTGAGCGGTGCCAATCCAGCACAGCCATTCCCGCCAGCGGGCAGTGCCCAGAGCCATGGACTGCAGAGAAGGTCATGGCCATTGTGGTGTTTTTATCATTATCCTCAGACCATCCTTCTCAGAAATTCTAAGCCGAGGATCACTTTGTATGTGTGTGACCAGAATCATTAGACAACCAAAGCAGAGAAGACAGGCTATTGCCCGGTAATTTCCGTCAGAATACATTTTTCTGATCTTTCTGATTGTACAGAGAAGACAAAGAGTTCTTTTATCCACACAGCATTTCCAGTGTTCTTTCCCCCCTAATTATAGGTAGTGAGCTATCAGAGGCAATTCTTATTAAAAAGAAGAGAAACTTTACCTCTTCCTATTTGAGTGAAGCTAATTACAGAATAACCAGTGTTTTCTAGCCTCTTTTCAAAGTCCTCCAGGGAAAAGTGATGCAGAGAGTCACAGGGAGAGAGAGAGGGAGACCACGAACCCCAAGGGCTTCTGAGACTTGATTTTTGCACAGGGCTGAGGCACCTATAGTCTTTCACCTGGTTTTCTTTTGGGCAATGAGCAAGACAATTGGCTGTGTTCCAGGAACCAGTCCATGACTTTGAAATAAGGAGATTTTTCATCTGTAGGATGAAACATGCCATCCTACAACAATTATGGTATAAACAAATATGGAATGTTTACTGTTAAAATGGCAGACATGAAGTTTGGTCATTGTCCAAATGAGTCTTTTGCTTTTTATATAAGCTATGAAAATATTAGTGTCAACAGAATGAAAACTAATTTGTTTGTAGTGGCATTTTATCCTATCACTAACGGTGCGCAGGAACCAAACTTCAGGAGGCAGTTATGAAATGATCCACCAGTGAGGAAATGCCCCTGAGCCAGGTCTGATTACGAGGGAGGCCCAGTTTCTGAAGGCTCATGTGGGCTCTGTGCGAAAAATGGGTTTTCTGCTCATTGGATTTTGCTTGAATTTTAAATCCACCCTGGAGTTTTGTTGTAAGAAGAGTCTGTTGATGCTTTCATTTGCTGTTCTCATATCTGACACACTAATAACTGATTATTTATGTTATTAGGAAAATTAGGCATTTTGTTTCCCTCAAGAAGCTCTGTTGCACCACTGACAATAATAAACAGGTATAGTACTCAGCGCCCTCCATCCGCTCTGCCTGCCTGGCCATGCCTTGCCTCTGCTGCCTGCCTGTCTCGCCGCTGCTCTCTGCTTGCCTTTCTCCGTGTCAAATTGTGGTTGCCAATTAAGAAGGCTTATGGGACAATTAGGCTTCTCTGCCAAATATTTTTCATTCCCCTGCAAGCTTATATTATTTTACCGGCAGTACACATCAGCTATGATTTAGCTTGTGACTGAACAACTCTCTAAACTAGTGTATTTTACGAGAGCACAAAATTCTTCTATTTTCCTGTCTTCATTTTCTAAATGAGAATATCCATTTAAGCATTTCACCCTTACAAATTCATACCAAAAACAAGAATCATGCCAAATTAGTACTGTGATATTTTTCTTACCATTGTATCATACAAAACACTACATTAGAATGTTGTCTTCTGGAGTAACAGAATTTTAATAAATTGCTCTATTCAATAACTTTTTTCTTTTTGAGACAGAGTCTTACTCTGTTGCCCTCAGTAGAGTGCCATGGCATCATCATAGTTCACAGCGACCTCAAACTCCTAAGTTCAAGCGATCCTCTTGCCCAAGCCTCCCGAGTAGCTGGGACTGTAAGACAAGCCACCACACATGGCTAGTTTTGTTTTCTGTTTTTAATAGAGACAGAGGTCTCACTCTTGCTCAGGCTGGTTTTGAACTCAGCTCAAGCAATCCACCCTCCTTGGCCTCCCAGAGCGCTAGGATTACAGGTATGAGCCACTGGGCCTGGCCTATTCAAAAACTTTTTAAGGTATTTTCATAATAGAGAACATTGGTATTGATTTTTTTTTTTTTTTTCTATTTGACGTATACTTTTACTACTGGATTATGTGTGTTCTTACTTCCTTCTATACAACCTATGGGTTTAAAAGGTTTGCAACAAACATAATTACTAATGGTCTATTTTTGAAAACTTACAAAATATGGCCTTTGAATTTGATGAAGATTTTAAATATGGGACAGTGTTTTGTAGGGTGTTCAAGGGCTTCCGGGGCATGATCCATTTTAGGTGGCAGAGACTTGTGAAGTGCTGGGTGGGAAGAGATCAGATGTGCCCGTGGGGTGGTGACGGGTTGGGGACAGGTATAGTACAGCAGGAATGTGTCTAGCAAACCCACCAAGACTTTTCTGTTCGTTGTCTTGGGGCATTAAAGGGATCCATGTCCATGTGCTTTTTCCATAAGATTTAGTTCAACATAAAATGCTTTCTTCAGCCCTGAGAATTTCATCTGAATCCAGAACTTTTCAATTAACACCATATAGCAGTGTTTTTCAACCTTCTGTATCTCACAGCACACTTGAACCTATAGTTAAACTTTCATAGCACACTTAAAGTATGTTGATTTTTTAAAAAGTAAAATATATATATATATTATTTTACATATATATATATTTTACTTTATATATTTTATATTATATATATACTTTGAACTTCTTTTGAAAATAATTGAATTAATGATCCTTAAATATTTTCACGGCACACCAGTTGAAAATCACTACCATAGTGTCCCACAGGAAGCAAGACTTTGGAGGCCTCTGGGAAAGGAAAAAATAGGCTTTCGTAGAGAAAAATACTCTTCCAGCAAGTAAGTTGAAGTTGAGGCTTATTTCTGTGTGAGTAGTGACCTGAGTGGAAGGAAAGGGCCAGGAAAACAGACTTCTGAATACAGGTGGTGCACATTGGAGTTTCTGGGCTGTGGGTCCACAGGAGAGGGACAGACCCACGTGGCTCATGCCAGAAATTAGCCAGGCACAGTTCACATCCAGAATCAAGCAGACACTTCCCCCAGCAGCTCAGCCGTACTCCTCCTCTCCCCCACCCCACTCTCCCACTGGATGAAGGGGATCCTAATCTCCCTGTCACCAGCTGCCCAGAACTCCATGTACCCAAACCCCACCAGTCCTTCATGGCCCAGCCCAAGATATGTGAAGTGCCACCTCTGTGCTCTGGGCCCCCAAACCTCCACCTTTATCAGTCTTCCCCTTGCTAGCAGGGCCCTGGGGGGCTGCTCTTTGTGCCCTGCTGCCTGGCACCTAGAGGCCCCAAGATGTTGGTTAGCTAGAATGAAGTGGGGGTCTCAGTCCTGGCCTCCTGCCAGCCCTCTCTCTTCCTGCCTCTCGGGAGAGAAGGCAAGCCCTTAGCACCTAATGGTGCAGCACAGGCCTAGAGAGACACTCGGATTTTCCAGTAACAAAGCATTTTTGTCCCTCTGGCCAGCAACAGTGCTCTTCCTCCTCATGGAAGGCGGCTGACAGAATGGCAGTGGGGTCTGTGCCGAGGAGGGCTCCTGTCTGCTGGCAGTTTTAGTGGCGCTGCTTTCCGGGTTTAGTCCTGACGTCAGCATCAGCCCCGAGTTTGCATTTTAACAAGGACTGAAATCATGAGCCAGGCTGCTGTCTCCCAGTGGTGCTTGTCATCAGCAAAGATCTCTTTTCCTACGTGAGCCCTGGAGCTTTTTATAACTCAAAGATGCTGGAAATGTTTGGTAATGTCTGTCTGTTGTAAACAGTATCCCTCCTGTACCACATTTGTGCTTTCTCCCCACATACATATTAAATACCTGTCCTGTGCTGGCACCAGGGACATAAACTGTCTGCCCCCAAAGACATGGGGGCCCCAGACTGGCACATACCATACACAGAAAGCAGCACAGGGGGAAGGGCGAACCCACCTCGGGAGAAGCACCAACCCCAGGGTCCAGGGAGGCTGTCTGGGGAGTTGTTAAGGTATCAACAACCTGGTTGTTCAGGGGCCAAACTTGTAAATAAAGTTTTATTGGAACACAGCCTCCCTCCTGTGTGCGTAGCCCCTGGGCTGCTTTCACACCACAGCGGCAGAACTGAGTGATTACAACAGAGGCCTCATGATCTGCGAAGCCCAAAAATTTTCCATCTGGCCCTTTACAGGAAAAGTTTATCAATCCCATTTCTTGAAGATAATCTTTTTTGGATGCCCCCCTTTCTTAGACAAGTGACAGTCTGCCCAGACCCCAAGAAGCACTCCCATCTCCTCACAATACTCATATTTCTTGGGTTCCCTTTGCTTCACATCAACCCCTAGGGCCTGTCTCAAAGCCTGTCTCCACCCTTTTGTGCTGGTGTGGACTGACACATGAGGACTTAGGTCCCCTGAGACTTTTGCCTTTTTACAAGATAGAAACCCAAGTCTAGATGTGTGGCTCCAACCATGGAACTTCAGGAATCTGCAACCATGGTCCGAGAGGTAGCCTTTCACAGGGAAAAGGAGGCATTTTAGGACCCTAATGCTTAAGATGTGAGGGTTAGATCAGGTCTTACTCTTTTTCTAATGTGGCTACTAGAAAATTTTAAATTACCTATGAGTTTGCATGTGTGGTTTATACAGCATTTTTATTGGACAGCGCAGTCTGGACTTTCCCTGTCCTGCCAAATCCTATCACAGCTTCCCCTCACCTGGCCTTCACAGGTGGCAGAGGCTGCTGCTGCTCTACACGCCCCATCTAGGTTCTGCCAGTGGTCCAGACTCACCTCTAGGGAGCAATGGTATGACCTCTTGCCCGGGCCCAGGACAGCCTTTCCCCTTAGGGAATGTCTTTGGGGAGATGAGGGCTCCTTCCCGTCATTCTCATGCTGCCATAGGAAGAGAGAGCTCTCGAGTGGACAGTGGGGAACGCCAGCACGGTGCCCTGCTGCACCTGCTCTGGCAGGGGGATGTCACAGCCCTCAGGAAACAGAGCAGAAGCGGGATGTGTGGCCTTTGAGTTTAAGTGTCCAGACACCATCACCATCCCTGCAGTGTCTGGGCAGCAAAGTGGAAAAGGCTTATTCTCAGAGAGACCTCACATTTTTAGAGACTCTTTAGCCATGCCTTGAGATGGCTGGTTAAAGGACACAGCCATCCTCCCCTGATCAGATGACCTCTTCTCCTTTTGTGGGAAAGAGCAAAGCCACCAGTTCATAGCTGTGAGATTTTCTTCCTGTGGGAGGAGAAGGCTGCCTCATGGTTCTTAAAAGGCTTTTGGCCCCTGTGGGCAGGTGTGCAGTCTGAATGTGACTGGCAGGCTATTGCACCAAGCATCCTTGGTTGATTTCTGTCCTTTCCAGCTGGATTTTGCTTGCTGCCACCTGTACCCTCAAGGACCCACAGACCCTGTAAATGTGCTCACCCCTCAGGGAAAGCCTGTATTATAACTCCTTTCTCCTTCCCTCATTGGCCTTTTTTCCCAGATCCTGTCTCCAGTAGCCTCCTATAGGCCTCCAGACCATCTACATTTTCCTACGCAGTCCTTAGGAAGGACTGCGGTGACCATCCTCGTGACAGGTCCTTGCCCTTGGCCCTCTATAGCCCACTCTGCTTCTTGCCCCTAGACTGGCCACTTCTGGGGCATGTCCTCGGCCCTCACAGCCCCAGGCCTTGCCTTTCCCATACATACCAAGTTCTGTTCCCCACCCCTCTCCTTCTTAGAAGGTGGCCTGGCTGATGGGCCATTTCATGATTTGTAACCTTTTCCTCAATCTTATGGCAGAACACGGTTTTTGACGCCAGGACAGTCTGGCATCTCATGGCTTTCTCAGCTAGGTGAAGAGGAGGGGGATGCTGTACAGGGAATGAGGAGCAAGGCTTGTGAAATTATTTACTGGTTTCCGTCCTAGATTTTTAATATTTAAGGTCTGTTATATATTTTAAACAGTTGTGGGTCCTTTGCTGCTGCCTGGTCTTTTAGGACTCAGTTCTCCTTCCTCTAAGAAATTTTCCAAATCTGCCAGCCTGTGACCCTACCCCCAAAGAGGTGACAGTGGCACTTCTACTCTTCATCACCCATTGGACCATTGATCTTCCTCTGCTTTGGATCAGCTCTTGTCTGGGGGCAGGGACTGGATTCTGTCTCTTTGTTTTCCCTACTATGTATGCTCAGAAGACATCAGGAAATTATTTTGAAAATTAGTTTTTATTCCTTAACACAATAACCTTTGGAAGGCATAGGAAATTAAAGATACAGTTTCTGTCTTATCCCAAATTGTTATTTCAGGTAGAGGTTTTTAAGACAGAGTCTCCCTCTGTCACCCTGGGTAGAGTGCCATGTTGTCACAGCAACCTCAAACTCCTGGGGTTAAGAGATCCTCGTGCCTCAGCCTCCCGAGTAGCTGGGACTACAGGTGCCTGCCACAACACACGGCTTCATGTTTTGATCTGTATGTAGCCAATATATGACTTGTGTGGTGTTACAAAGAACCTTTGCTACCCTCTTCCAAGGCACACATCTAAGGGTAACTGGTTACCTTCGAAAGTGGCTAGTCACATTTAGAAAAGGATTTCACGCACTTGGTATATATCATGATGTAGAGGGTACGCACATGTACCATAATCACAGCAGGTGCCTCCAAATATCTGTTGATATATTTGGTAAAGTTAATAAAATTGTCCAAAGTTTTCCATTTAGCTTTAGTACATATTTACAAGATGCTATTTCAAGAAAGGCCGATATTTCAAAACCTTGTTTTTTTTTTTCCCTGAGAAACCACACTCTGAGCAGCCTAACCCCCAGCAGATGTGACCAGAGGACCTGATGTGCAGCGGGTAGGAGACTAGCAGGAGCTCAGGGCAGAGAAGAGCAGGCAGGCTGCGATGTCGAAGGTTAGCCAGAGGACTGTGTGCTCTCAGGCGGGAGAGACGACGTCACGCAGGCAGTGGTGGCGGCTGCCATAGCTGGTCATGATAGGTTTTAGGAAACCCCAGAGATCTGAAGCTGAGAAGGAATCACTTGGCTGATGAATTCTGAGCACGTGCACCTATGCTGAGCATGGCCAGGGAAGAGGGTGCCTAGCTGCAGTAGACACAGGAGCTCTTGACCTTGGCCAAGAAACTTGGCCCTCCTGGCCAACAGGGCAGCAGGCCCAGGGTTGTGTGCCCCGCATGATGATGGGGTTTCTTTGTTCTATCTGTTCTCTTATCCTGTTCTCTCACCCATGTTAGGAGACATTGATAAAGCACTTGGTCTGTGAACAGGCCGGAGGCTGAGGACGGGAAGGGCAGGGCAGAGAGTGGGAAGTCTGAGGCGGAAGTGGTTTCCCTCTGCCAGAAGCCATTAAAGCCTGTTCGCCAGGTACATCACAGCCTGCTCCACCAGGGAGCCCCACTCAGTGAACCTCAATACCGGAGGCCTAAACATGGAAGAAAACAAGTTTGACTTAGGAAAAATAAAATAGGTTTGGTAAGGATTGGGAAACAGACATAACTGAGCTATTTCTTAAAAATGAGTGTTATCTGTGTCTCTAATGCATTCAAGACAATTAGGATTTAAAGAGGAGGTACTATTTTGACCTGGGAGGAGGGATTTTTTTCCCTCTATAAATTTAACTGAAATTCAAAGGCTGCACTTTTATATCATCTGGGTCATTCCGACTATCACAAGCTTTTGCTCCCTGGAAACTTGTACTAATAGACCTGACTTTTATTAAAGTTTTGCTTATTTACCAGTTTTTTTAATGAGTAGTAGCACTCTCTGGAAATTTTCTTTTCCAAAGCAGCCATTGGTAGCTGACTTCTCAGAAGGAATTATTCACTTCACGTTAAGGAATCCGTTCTGTAGTCACCATCCAGTCAGTAAGCGCCAGGGGCCTCCCAGCAGTTTGCCCCAGTGGAGGACACAAGGCAGAAGCCGGGAGCCTCTCCCCACGTCTCGTCCTGCTGGAATATAATCCCCGACTTGGCCATGTGCGCTCAGCCAGCCCACCCTCGGCCTGGGAACCGCTGGTAGCGTCCTTGCTCTCCTGGGCCCCCTGTGCGTCAGCCAGCCCACCCTCGGCCTGGGAACCGCTGGTAGCATCCTTGCTGTCCTGGGCCCCCTGCACCTAGAAGCCACTGAGTCCTGAAGATTGCATCTTCCTAAGAGCTCCTGACTCTGTGCCCTCGTCTCCACCCCACTGCTGCTTCGCTCCAGCTGTCCTGGTATCTGGTTGTCCTCTGCTTCCCTCGTAACTGCCCTTTCTGCCTCCAAGTCATGTGAACTGGAGCCAGTTCATAGCCATTTGTGAAAACTGTTTAATTAATGTTCTGAAATTTTGTGAGTCAGTTAAACCCACTGTTACTAAAAACTAAATTAGCGTGCAATTAAATTTTTTGTTTCGAAATCCACATTACTACATTTTACAGTCATCTGTGCTCTTGAGGTTACACACCACTGGTTGTGTGTGTTGTGGACACACTACATAAAGTTGTGCCACTGCCACATCGTTATAACTCTGCATTTGTAACTGAGGTCAAGCTCATACCACTTACCACGAGACAGTCAGTGATTCTAGAGGCAAGTCTGGGGCAAGGAGAGCAACTTTTATTTAGAATGCTAGCAGACCAAGAAGATGGCATACCAGTGTCACAAAGACCCACCTTGAGTTAGCATGAACTATAGGTTCCTTTTTTTAAATTTCAGATTACTGTATGGCTAAAAATAATTAGCCTGCATTGTTTGCATTTGTTAGGTGGAGTCCAAGTTGGGGCTGAGCTCTTCCCCTGGGAGGTGTGCCATATGCCCCTGCATTGTACCTGTTAGGTGAGAACTCGCCAAAGCCCCTTGTTCTTTCCACTCCCCCCCCCCCCCAAAACTCAAATTTGTGTCCTTTTTCTTGTGTGGGCCTGCAGTTACTCATCTACTAACTTCGTACTGAGTACATTGGATGCTTGCTTTTCCATTCTTGTGATACTTAGGAGGATGTTCTCCAAATCCATCCAGGGAAATACAAAAGATGTAAGGTCTGCATCTTCCTTTATGGCTGAATGCTACGCCATGGTACACATATACCACAGTTTATTAATCCGTTCATGTGTTGATGGGCACTTGGGTTGATGCCACATCTTGGCAATTGTAATTGAACTTCAGTAAACATTCTAGTGCAAATGTCCTTATGGTAAAATGATTTTTTTTCTAGGCAGATGTCTAATAGTGGGGTTGTGGGATCAAATGGAAGGTCTACTTTTAGCTCTCTGAGGATTCTCCTTCTTTCCAGAGGGGCTCTATGAGTTTGTAATCCCATCAACAGTGTATAAGTGTTCCCTTCTCTCTTTATCCACACCAGCATCTGCAGCTTTGAGACTTTGTGATGTGGGCTATTCTCACTGGGGTTAGGTGATATCTCAGGGTGGTTTTGATTTGCATTTCTCTGATGGTTAGGGACGTTGAGCATTTTTTCATGTGTTTGTTGGCCATTCTTCTGTCTTCTTGGGAAAAGGTTCTGTTCATATCTCTTGCCCAGTGGTAAATGGGGTTGTTTGTTCTTTTCTTGTTCATTAGTTTGAATTCTCAGTAGATTTTGGTCAGATTCATAACATGCAAATGTCTTCTCCCATTCTGAAGCTTGTCTCTTTGCTTTACCTGTTAGATTTTTAGCTGTGCAGAAGCTTTTTAGCTTGATCAGGTCCATTTATTTGTTTTTGGGATTGCCGCAATTACCAATGGGGTCTTCTTCATAAAATCTTTTCCTAAGCCGATATTATCAAGCACTCCTTTTTATCTTAAGGGAAGGGGAAGAGAGATTGGATTGTAAGAAATAACTAAGGACCACAGACATCTGGTGCTCAGTGAATGTCTGAGTAGGTTGTAAAACTTCTTTATTCTTGGTCAGTTAACTCTGGAGGATGAGGATCAGGTCAGGATGTTTCTATAAATCTTTAACATAACATTGTTAACTTTATCTCCCTGGGAGTTAGTTTTGGGGAAGAGATGGTTGTCACCTTTCTTTTAGCCTCTGTGTGAAGCTAAGCAGATGTGCAGGGGGTCAGCAACAAAATGGAGCTAGTTGTGCTAAGCCCCCCTTCCACCGTCACACATTCAGCTTCAAACAGCCACAGTGGGAGTGTTTTTAGAAGGAAATTAGAAAACAATACAAGTCAGGACTTATTTTTTTATTACTTTTTCTCTTCAAGTGATGGACAAAATGTTAATAATACAGAATAAACATCAATGTGTATTGTGCCTAACTAGTTTCATTGTGAATAGTACAAGTTACAGAAATATTTTTCTGGTATTTGAAAACTATTATTTGATTCAAGAAAGATGCTGCTCAGATCTTTGACAAACGAGTGAAATTTCTGTGTACATCTTTGTTATTTGTCTTCCTTCTTAATATAAATGAAAATATCAACAAACATTCATGTTGAAACTCTGCTTGTAAATACATTGGCTGCTGATACAAGAAGTCAGCAAAAATCTGCAAAAGCATTGTGAATCAATTGGGTATGTAGACTTTACAACCAAGAGTATGTTATATTTTAGCATTTAGAAACGTGTTATACATCCTTTATAACCAGGAATTGGAAGATTTTCCTAAGGGGCCAGACAGTAAACGTTTCAGGACTTTATGGTCTCTCTGTCACAAACACTCCCCTCAGCTCTGGCAGGCATTACGGTGGGAGAGCAGCCCTCGATGGTTTGCAAATGAATGGGGGAGGCCAGTCTATAGTGAAATTATATGCACAAATGCAGGTGGTTGCCCTCTGGGCCATAATTCATTGACCTCTGCTTTATGTCAGTAAACATTTTCATAAACCTCTATTTGGCTTCTTTTACATTTTCAGCAAGCTGGAGGTTAAACCTTTATGGTGCAGTCCTCACTCTGAAGGCTCACCAGTGGCGGCCCATCATCTGAGCATTTGTCAGGGTCTTTAAGGAACACACTCCAGCTGCCCTCCCCTCGTCTGCAGCCACTTTGCAGCAGCCACACTGGGCTGCTGTGTAGTTCCTGGAGAGCGCCAGGCTTGGCCACAGCTGTGTGTGTGTGGACTTGCTGTTCCCTTCATCCAGCCTGCTGTTCTTCCTTCCTGCCCTAGAGGACTCCTTCCCCTCTGACCCAAGTCAAGTGTCTGCTCTGTGACTGTTCCCAGCCACCCCTCACCCCACGGCAGAGCAGGTTTGGCACCACACTAGCCCTGCTCTGCCTAACTGGACCACCAAGGGCAGCAGCACGCCTGGGTCCCCTGAGTACCACAGCCCACTGATACTGCTGAATTCAGCAAATATTTGTCAATGGAACTTCTGTGTCAATGGTCATGATAAGACGTGTTGTGTCTGTGCTTTGTAGTCCTTACTCTGCAGACGCTTCACACGTGACTCCTCTAAGCCTCACCACCACTAGGATCCCTCCCAGCAAGGGACCTTTGATGCCGGGGTCTCTGTGCAGAGGATGGTGCAGGGCCAAGGCGAGTAGGCCCTCCAGAGGCAGAAGCTGAGCGTGACCCAGGGGTACAGGTCCTGGTGGGCCTCTCAACTCATCTGCTCACTAAAGCCAGAGGGTGAAACTGCTGGGGAAAAAGACCGTTTAAAAGTTCTTCTCAGGTGATGCCTACTAATTTTTAAACTTATAAAGAAGAGAGAATGTTAAAACATGGCTTTCCCAAGAAAACAAGCATCTTTTCATAAAAAAGAAGGGAAAAAACTTGCCTCCTGCTGTTGTGGATTTTTGTTTGGAACTCATTTCCTCCTTCCCTGGCTCCTGAAAGTGGGCAGCATTTTGATTAATGTCTGGGATGTGCTCTGTATCCCTCTGGGGTCAAGGGCACAGAGCAGAGAAGCAGACACTCGGCCAGCCCCCCGTGCAGTGGGTGGTGTGGAAGAGCTGCCCTCTCTGTGCTTGAACTAATCTGAGGTGTAAAGCACACTTTTCCAGCTAGTCATTCTGGTAGTGACCTTGACCTTCAATTTTGAAAATAACCAACTGGTAGCTTGGGAGGGTTTGCGTCGTCCTGAGGCTCCCCACAGCGCTGAGTCACCAACCTGGGTGAATCATCCTAGTGTGTAGCCTTTGGCACAAACAGCCTACCCCTTGCTCTCGTTCACAAACCGGCTCTCCCGGCCATCTCTCTGGTGTGTGGTTGTTGGCAACAACTCATTGGCTGGGGCCAGTGAGGCTGGCATGGCCTTGGTGATGAGAGAATAAGGGTTTTCAGGTGTGGAAGTCCTTTGATTCCCTGGAGAAAACTTGACCTTTGTCATCCCATTTAGAGATGAATGTGTGATTGAGTGTTTGGTCTTTGAAATCCATCTCACTTCTGCCTCCAGAATCACTTAATTAGAGCCATTGCTCCTCTCCCAATCTATCCTCTAGCCCCTGCCAGAGTCATCTCCCCAAGAGCACACTTGGACCTCTTATTTCTACCTCAGAGACTTTCTCTGCCTGTGAGGTCTCTCCAGGTGACTCAGGGTCCCAGCGCTGGGTCCCTGGCCCCTCCTGTGACACGACACCACTTACCACTGTGGCTTCTCCCTTCCTGAAGAAGGGCTCAGCTTCTTGGCTCCATGTTGGTCTGTCTTCTGGTTCCCAAATACGCCCTTTATCCAAAGGGAGGTTTAAAAGTCCCATTTCTCCCATGGACGTCCTCATCACAGTGGGCTTCTGTCTTTGGGGGTCCCGCTGCTGCATCCCACCACCCAGCACTCACTCACCCAGGGGTCCAACTGCTCAGGTCATGCCAGGCAGCTTTCACTATCTCCTCATGCAGTGCTGGGCGGGTGACTAATACATTCAGACTACATTAGATTATCTGAAATTATTCATAATTAAGTTACCAACATCCCATCTTACAAGTTAATCATGAGAAAGGTGCTTACTTGAGCTCCGCAGTAGGAATAAGCCCGTTCTAGTTTAATTACATCAGGTGGACTATGCTCTGATATATGGAAACAAAAGCTAAGAGGTATATATGGTGTGGTCCCATCTTTAATTGAAGAGCAGAGATGGATATAAGAGATGTTTTAACCAAAAAAATGAGTACTGAGAGGTGAGATGGACGGGGGAGCAAAGAATGGGTCCGAGTGAGTAGCCAGGGCACTGACAGTCCTGTGAGTTCAGAGGTGGAAGAAGGATCACGGGGGTCCCTGCTGGGCGAGAGAAATGGGGAGGATGAGGGCTGCTGAGCTGCCATGACACAGGACCTGGTGGCTGGCTAGACAGGCCAAGGAGACCCAGGAGGCCCCTCCATATCCGAACTCGGTGACGCGGAGTACAATGACATCTATAATTTATTGTCTGTGTTTCCAAGGCATCATCTCAATTATCATATCAAGCCCAGACCTGGCGACCTCAGCCCAGCCCTCCCAGTGCTGCCTTAGAACCAGCAGGGTTGGTGCTGGCCCTGGCCACTCACAGCATAAAGCACACTCCGCCACCTTCCGTAAGTCATGGGAGGCAGATGTGGTGAAAGACCAAAGCTCACCCTCAGTTCACATTCCAACCAGTTTTTTCTCCAGCATTTTATTGTGGAAGTTGTCAAGAATGCAACAAAGTCACAAGAATTGTACAGTGAACACCTGAACACTCACCACCTTGATTGTACTAGTACCGTTTTGCTATATTTACATTATCACCTCCCCTTATTTCTGTCTTGTTTTTTAAAATAAATTTTGTTTTATTCCATTATTTATGTTACTACTTTTCCCCTAAAGGATTTAACATGCATGTTATAAACTGCGGTTCTCTATTTTATGTAAAATTACCATACAAAGACATGCATGCATGGTAAGTGCACTTCCGCGTGAACTTTGACAGATGCATGCAGCTGTGTGACCTAAATCCCTAAGAAGGCACAGAACTCCCCCACTCCAAAAAACTTCCCTTTCCTCTTCCCAACTGATCTCTGTCCCCCAATTCCTGGGAGAAACCGCTGATCTGATCTTACCCACCATAGATTAGTTTTGTCTCTTGTAGAATGTCTTCTAAATGGAATCATAGAATATTTATTCATTCATGTGAGACTTCTTTCAGCCAGTGTGATGTTTTTGAGTGGATGGGTTTGTTACTTTTTAAGTGGCACTCATCCCAGGGTGGTACTGCAGTTGGTTTATTCTCTCTGCTGCTGATGGACACCTGGGTTCTAGTCTTGGGCTATTTTGAATAAAGCTGCTATGAACCTTCTTGTACAAGCCTTTCTGTGAATATCTCTTAGGAAAATACCTAGGAGTGGACTTGCTAAGTCATAGATAAAGTGTAAATTTACTTTTGTAAGCAATTTCCAGTTCTTTTCCCCAAATAGTTTTACCATTTGACATTCCTGAGAAAAATGTCTTTAGTAAGAGGTCCAGTTGCTGCACGTCCATGCCAACAGTTGGCACCGCCAGGCTTCATAATTTTAGCCATTCTGTTAGGTGTACAGATTTTAATTTGCACTTCTCTGATGACTAATGATGTTGAGCAATTTTTCATGTGTTTCTCATCTTTTGTACAATGTCTATTCAAATCCTTTGCCATTTTTAATTGGGTTATTTTTATTATTGAGTTATAGAAGTTCTTTGTATGTCAGACTATTGCCAAATATTTGTTTTGCTAATATACCATTCCACTGTGTGACTTTCCTATTTATTTGATAGTATTTTTGATGGACAGAAGGTTTTAATTTGATTAAGGTTAATTTACCAATATTTTATGGTTATTGCTTTCTGTGACCTACCTAAGAATACTTATCTCCAAGTCATAAAGATATTTCATATTTTCCTTTAAAATTTTTGTGATTTTATCTTTTACTTTTAGGTCTATAATTTTTCTAGAATTAATTTTTGTGTATGTCAGAAAAGATCAAGCTTTTTCCATCTAGATAGCCGGTTAGTTATTCAAGCACCATTTCTTGGATTGATTTTCTCATTGGATGACTTTGACATCTTTGTCAGAAGTCAAGTGACTGTTTTTTATAGGTCTGTTTATGGTCTCTAACTTGTTGCATTTGTCTGTTTGTCAATCCATATGAAAGTTGCATACTCTCAGTTCTTGCAAGTCTCAAAGTCAGGTAATGTAAGGTCTTCAACTGGTTTGGCATTCTGTGTCCTCTGCATTTCCATACAAATTGTATTTATTTTTATTTGTATTTGTTGAGAGAGAGTCTCTCTCTGTTGCCCAGTCTAGAATGCTGTAGCATCAGCCTAGCTCACAGCAACCTCAGGCTCTTAGCCTCCCCAGGAGCTGAGACTACAGGTGCCTACTACAACATCTGGCTAATGTTCTCTATTTTTAGTAGAGATGGGGTCTCACTCTTGCTCATGCTGTTCTCAAACTCCTGAGCTCAAGTGATCCACCCATCTCGGCCTGGCAGAGTGCTAGGATTATGGGCGTGAGCCACCACACCCAGCTTCTATATAAATTTTAGAATTAGCTGCACAACGTTTACTCCAAAAGGCCTTCTCAGTTTATTATTAGGATTGCCTCAAAGCCGTAGATCAATTGGAGAGAATTGACATTTAATGATATTGATCCTACCAATTCATAAACAGGGTGTAGCTCTGTTTAGATCTTTAATTTCTCTCAACAATGTTTTATAGTTTTCAGTATAGAAGTCCTACATATTTTTATTAAATTTATTTCTAAGTATTTTATGTTTTCTGATGTTGCTGATGTTGTGACAACTGGAATTTATTGATGAGTTCCAGATGTTTGCTGCCAGGACGTAAAAATACAGTGGATTTTTAAAATTAGCTTTATACCTGTGAACTTGATTGATTTATTAATTCTAGAAGTTGCTTTATAGGTTGTGTAGGATTTTATACGTAAAAAATCATGTCTTTCACAACTATTTATCAGGAGTCTTGGTCTGTAATTTTCTTTTTTTGAAAATAATGTCTTCGTCGGGCTTTGCATGTTAGTGTTATGGACCTCTTAAATGAGATAGAAAATAGTTCCTCTTCTTCCTGAATGTGTTTATATAGGTTGGTATTTTTGATTCTTTGAATGTATGATAGAATTCACCTATGAAGGTAAGTACCTCCAGGCCTAGAATTTTTTATGTGGAAAGATTTTTGATAACAAAATCTTTTTTTTTCCTATTTTTTCTAAATATAAGAAAAGTCAATTTTTGCAGTTTTATGTCAGTTTAGATAAGTTGTATTTTTCAGATAATTTGTCCATTTCATCTAGGTTGTAAGATTTTTTGGCAAAAATAATTTGGATCATAGTATTCTCTCATCATCCTCTTAATGGCTGTAGAATTTGGAGTAGTATAACCTCTTTCCTTCCTTCCTTCCTTCCTTCTTTCCTTTCTTTCCTTTCTTTCTTTCTTTCTTTTAGGATCTCACTCTCTCACCCTGGCTAGAATGCAATCATAGCTCAGGGAAACCTCAAACTCCTGTACACAAGCAGTCCACATGCCTCAGCCTCCTGAGTAGCTGGGATTATAGGTATGCGCCACCACACACACCTAATTTTTCTATTTTTTTGCAGAGATGGGGTCTTACTTCTGTGCAGCCTGGTTGAAACTCCTGGCTCCCAAAGCACTAGGACTGTAGGTATAAGCCACCATGCCCAGCCTTACTTCTGAAATTAGTATTTGATTCATCTCTTTTCTTATTGATCTGTGAGATTTATCAATTTTGTTGTAGATCCTTCTGGAGAACCAGTTTTTTCGACTTTATTAATGTTCTTTATTGATAATTTGTTGCTTTCCGTCCTTATTATTTCTTGTATTTCTTCTACTCGCCTTGGTTTAGTTGGCTCTTTCTAGCTTCTTAGTTGGACACTTAAGTCATGATTTCTTTTCTTTTTTTTTTTTTCTTGGCTGGGGCCAGGTTTGAACCGGCCACCTCCAGTATATGGGTTCGGTGCCCTACTCCTTTGAGCCACAGGCACCACCCTTAAGTCTTTATTTCTTAATCACTTCATTGAGGAATAACTGGCATGCATTAAACTGCATGTATTTAAAGCATACGCTTTGAGCTTTGTTACATGTGTGCACCCATGAAGCCATCACTACAGTCATGATGATGAACATACCCAGCGTGTCTCCAGAGCTTCCTCAGACCCCTTTGTATTCCTTTCTTCCTGGCCCTCCTTGCCTTCCTCTGTGTCTGAAAAAAAATTGTTTCCATTTTCTATGTTTTATGTAATTAGAATTATAGAGTGTGAGCCTCTTTTTTATGGTGTCTTTCACTAAACATAATGATTCTGAGATTCACTCATGCTGTTGCATTGATATTAGTTCATTGCTTCTTTATCATAATGGTTTTGTTGCGATCTAATTCGTATCCCATACAGTTCAGCCATTTAAAGTGTGCAATTGAATGGTTTTTAGGAGTCATTTCTTTCTTTTTTTTTTTTTTTTTTCCAGTTTTTGGGCAGGGCCAGGTTTGAACTCGCCACCTCCGGTATATGGGGCCGGCACCCTACTCCTTTGGGCCACAAGTGACGTCCGGGAGTTCATTTCTTTTTATTGCTCAACATTATTCTGTCCATTACTGTCCCTTAATTTATGTATTCATTGATTTGTTGATATACATTTGAGTTGTTCCCAGGTTTGGTTATTTGCTTTGAACATTCATGTAAAAATCTTTGAACAAACATATGCTTTTGTTGCTTTTGGGTAGATACCTATATCATATGGTCAGTACATGTTTAGCTTTTTAAGAAATGGCTAACCTGTTTTCCAAAGTATTTTTACTATTTTACATTCCCATCAGTAGTATATGAGAATTTAAGTTGCACACATCCTAGCCAACACTTGGTGGGGTCACTTTTTAATTTTAGACATTCTCATAACAACCAACCACAAATATAACAATTCCTATCTCCTATAAAGAAAGCAGTTATCAGCGCCCTACACGGTAAAACAGTCTCAGTGTAGGGAACATTCAAAAAATCAAGTTCCCAGACACTATTAGCCAGTGGCCAACCCCACAAATAGGCTCTTCTAAAGATAGAAACCTTAGGACTATTAACTCCTTCCTGTAAAGTTTTGATCTCATTTTCATTCAGTTCAAAATGCTTTATCATTTTCCTTTTGATTTCTTCATTGGACCATGTTTGGTTTTTTTTTTAATTGTTTTAGTTTCTAAATATTTGGGTATTTTACCAATATTTTTCTGTGAATGTTTAATTCCATTGTGGTCAGAGAACATAACTTTGTGTGATTTGAATCCATTTAAATGTGAGACTTGTTTTATAGCACAGAGTAAGGGTCTGTCTTAGTCAAGGTCTCAAGTTTGTTTGTAAAGAATGTGCATTCTTTAGTTGTTGGGTGGAGTGTTCTGTGAGTGCCAGTCACCAAGGAAGCAGGCCAGGCAATGGATGGTAAGCTTGAAGCTTGCAGGAGGTGGGCTTCCCCACGTGTCGGGGAAAAGGCCCCAAGCAACCTCTGCAGCTGCTATTTATTGAGAACATGCACCCCCTCCCCCATGCCCCACCCCCTTCTCTGGAGTTCCTTAGCTGATCAATTTCCACCTGCCAATGTCTGTTCCTTAACCTCTAGTAACTGCCGCTTTGTCTCTGCAAGCCCCTGTCCCTGTCAATCACCATTTTGTCTCTTCAGACCTGCTGTTGGGGTATATATCTTTCTACATAGGTTGGTACATGTCCTGTTACGTAGGTTGCTACATATCCTGTTACATAGGTTGGTACACATCCTATTATGTAGGTTGGTACACGTCCTGTTACGTAGGTTGCTACATATCCTGTTATATAGGTTGGTACACATCCTGTTACGTAGGTTGGTACACATCCTGTTATGTAGGTTGGTACACGTCCTGTTACGTAGGTTGCTACATATCCTGTTATATAGGTTGGTACACGTCCTGTTACGTAGGTTGGTACACATCCTATTGTGTAGGTTGGTACACATCCTGTTACGTAGGTTGGTACACATCCTATTGTGTAGGTTGGTACACATCCTGTTACGTAGGTTGCTACATATCCTGTTACATAGGTTGGTACACGTTCTGTTATGTAGGTTGGTACACATCCTATTATGTAGGTTGGTACACGTCCTGTTACGTAGGTTGGTACACATCCTATTGTGTAGGTTGGTACACATCCTGTTACGTAGGTTGGTACACATCCTATTGTGTAGGTTGGTACACATCCAGTTACGTAGGTTGCTACATATCCTGTTACATAGGTTGGTACACGTTCTGTTATGTAGGTTGGTACACATCCTATTATGTAGGTTGGTACACGTCCTGTTACGTAGGTTGCTACATATCCTGTTACATAGGTTGGTACACGTCCTGTTACGTAGGTTGGTACACATCCTATTATGTAGGTTGGTACACGTCCTGTTACGTAGGTTGGTACACATCCTATTATGTAGGTTGGTACACATCCTGTTACGTAGGTTGCTACATATCCTGTTACATAGGTTGGTACACGTCCTGTTACGTAGGTTGCTGCATATCCCCCCTTTTTTGTTTCATTTGCTCTTCTTGTCAAATAGCACTCCTAGCTAGGTAGAGAAAAGGGCAGGGGGGAAGCACAAAATAATTAACAAAACTACATCAGAGGAGTTAGTGAGGGCCTTCACCAAAGAAAAGGGATTTGTGTTATGTTGTATTCCTCTAAACAAATAAGGTTAATATTAATTTTACATATTTCATCGCTTAACTGTTTTGGGACGGACCAATAGGGTTCTTGATGGTTCCATAGGAAGTATTAATCAATGCCCAATATTTCCTGCTTCTGCACGCTATTAAATTGAGCCCATTAAATGAGTAGCAATAGGCATAGTGCAGACTGGAATGTCAGGTGAGGAAATGTCAATCTAAAGGAGCAGTAAGGGAAGGATTAAGGATATATATCCAATAAAGATTCTCTCACCTTTACTGATACAAGAAGTTTGCTATGACTTCAAATTTCCATTACTAAAGCTGACTGCCTTGTTCAGAACCTTATTAGAGCTTAGAGGGTGTGGACTGAGCTTACCCCAGCCTAGAGATTGGGAGCTTTCTTAAGTGATGGAACCCTATATCGATCCTTCTCTCAAAAGCTCTAACTGCCGATGGGAAAAAGGGCACTGACTGCTCCAAGCTACTTCCTGCTGAGGATGGATGGCACTATGGGAGGCAGTGAGAGGTTTCTCAGAGGAGGGTGATGTAGGGTTCATAGAAAATAACAATCAGGGTGGAAAGTTTGGAGTAGAATGTTTTCATGAAATTTCAGGCCTAAAAAATTGAGGTTTCTTATTCAGGTTGAAATGAGGGAACCTTATATCTATAGAAGGAGGTACGGAGGATGAATTCATCAAGGTGTTGGTGTGGTCTCTTGTTCATGTGGAGGTTTAATCCAGTGAGCAGGCAGGCACTTCTTTTCTTGTTGTTCTGTAATGATACGAGCAAACCCTCGACCCTGATGTAGCACATAACCAGGTTTCCATTCATACATATTAGGTTTCTTATAGAAAATAGGTTGTTGCACTCGGGAAAGTGGCGGATGGGTGAGAGATGTCCAGTGACATTCAGCAGCTGTTTCCATCATAGTTGAAATTCAAAAAATTAAGGATGAGTAGGGTTCTGGTAAGGATATTTAAAGAGATTAGTTAAAGCATAAGTTAGTATTCCTAATGTAGAATGTAACAAATTAATATGACCCAACAAATGTTTAAAGTCATACAAAGTAGATAAGGAATCTACCCAAAAATTAATGCATTGTGGGAGAATTTAAGTTAATTTGCATCCTAAGTAAGGAGAGGGGGATATAATTTGAGTTTTTTCAGGTGCAATTCAAAGGCCATAAGATTTTAAAGCAAATATGGCTTATTTAAACATGTAAAAAATGGCCATATTATGGTGTGCAAGTAAAATATCCATGTAATGAATGATACAGGCTGTAGGATATTTCTTTTTAATAGGCTGCGATGGTTGGTTGGTCAACAAAATTCAACATACCTTGTGGCAAAACCTTCCACTGAAAGCGTTGGTACGGTCTCTGTTGATTAAGGGAAGGGACAGAAAAGGCGAAATGGGGTCGATCCTCAGAATGTAAATATATAGTAAAAAAAACAATCTTTTAAATCAATTATATACAAATACCAATTAGAAGGAATCATAGAGGGCAAAGGAAAACCAGTTTGCAAAAGACTCCTAGGGATAATAGTTTCATTGACTTTATGGAGATTGGTGAGCATTCTCCATTTGCCTGATTTCTTTTTTATAGTAAAACCGGGGGAATTCCAGAAAGTGGAGGAGGATTCAGTATGTTCTTTTTCTAACTGCTCCTGAATGAAAAATTGTAAAGCATCCAGTTTTTTTGTTGTTGTTGTTATTAATGGCCACTGCTCCACCTACACTGGACTATCGCTCTTCCAAGATAACCTGAGAACATATTTATGGGGAAGTGGCTTCTAGACTAAAATTGACATCTGAAAAGAATTTGCAGAAGAGGGGGGTATAATTACCATAACTTTCCATTATTAGAGTAAGTCACGCCCCCATAGGTTAATGGCTATATCAGCTATGTGTGGCTAAATTTGAGCATGTTGATTATCCGGTCCTAAACCGTTTAAAGGCAATGTACTTTGAAAAACTGAATTTAAAGTTCCTATACTGGTAAAAGTAACATCAACTATTTATTTAGGCCATTCTTTAGGCCATTGAGTTTTAAAGCCATAATGGAAGCATCTGTGTCAGTATCTAACAGGCCGCTAAAGAGTTTATCTTTCAGAGTGAGCGTTAATTGAGGCCTATTCTTATCAATAGATGTTTGCCAAAAAATACTGTTTGTACTGCCAAGGTCATTGGTACTTTTTTTTTTTTTTTAATCAGTTAGTTTAACGCTAGGCAGAAGCAGCAACTGGGCAATTTGGGGGGCTGGAATTTGAGTAGGTTGGTTTACTGAAATCAGGATTTATATCTCCCCCTACGAAGTCACTATTCACTAGTCCACTAGACTAGTACCCCATGAGAAGTTAAAACACTTTTTTCCAGCAATAGCCCAACAGGGTCTGGGGGAATAGGACTGCATATTCTTGTTCTTAATTTCTTTACTCCCATGTTGGGAAATCAAAGAACATTATCACATGCTGGAAAATCTAAAGCAGCACTGCCTGGGGTGGTGTGTAAAAGGGAATAGGTGGGCTGAAGCTGCTAGTGAGGGGGTAAATCACCATACTTTTTGTCTGAAGGCCCCAGGTTGGGCCCGACTGATAGTTTCCCTGCTGTAAAGGTGTTCCAATTTTATTGAATTGGGAACGGCACTCATTAGCCCAATGGAACCCCTTTTTATAGCTGGGACATACCCCGGGGGGATTACATTTTCCTTATCTCTTTTGATTATCGAAATTGCCCCTCCATTGGTATTTAGATTACTATTCCCTTTCCAACACTCTTTTTTCATACGGGCTGGCTTCCCACAATTATGGCATGTGACAAAATTTGATTTGAACCCATCTTTTAAGGCGCCTGCGAGAAGATTAATTAGCCTTATAGGGTTCAGTTTCCACATCAGAGCATATATTCCTCTAGAGGAGCATTCTGTGCCCTCAGAGGATGCAAAACCCTTTGACACTCAGACTAGCATTTTCAAATGCTAAGGTTTGAAAAAGTGTATCTCTAAGATCTGGCTGAGCAACAGCTTTATCTACTGACGTTTTTAATCAAGCTAAAAAGTCAGTGTAAGGTTCATTTCCAGGCTACATTACTTTAATAAAAGATTTAGAGACGTGTCCAGTTGCCTGAACCTTTCCCCAGGCTCTAAGACAGCACAGCTTTGTTTGTAGTATAGCTGTATCGTCCTATTGAAGTTGTTTTGGAATGCCCATCCACTGACCAGAGCCAGTGAGCTGTTCTGAAGTTAAGGGAACATTCCTCTGCTGGTTCTGGTGACTTATCAAGTCAGCCTCCTCCTTCCACCAAGTTTTAAATTGTAAATATTGACCAGATTCAAGAACAGTTCTGGCCAGCATGTCCCAGTCACATGGAAGAAGACGCTGCTCTCGCACCAGTCCCTGTGATAAGTCTGTAGAGAATGGGGACTGCATGCCATACTGTGTTGTTTTTGATCTTTTAGAATCTTAAAAGTAAGCATATGACGACTAAAGTGTGGGCCCCCTTAAGGATCATAAGGGGGTGCTGAGGGCAGTGCCAGAAGTTTTATATGAATAGTCAGTAACTGTAAGAGGAAAAAGCCCCAAAGTAACTGCTAATCCTGACCTTTAGGGTTTGATTCAGCTTAGTTTTATTGAGGCGCAAAGGTGGCAGTGGATGGGAGGACACAGACTCCAAAGACTCGGGTTCTTCCACATCCTCTTCTAATTGAACTTGCTGTGACACCTCATCACCGTCTTTATCAGTCTGAAACTGTTGTGACTCCATGGACCAGAAGACACCAGTTGCTTTCCCGTAAGTCTTTTTGCTATTTAAAAAGCTCTCTCTCACTACAATTGTCATTCCCCCTGGTAGGACAGACAGGGATTTGCTTATTATTTTGCCAAAGGTCTTAATATCCCTTTGGTAGGTGCCTATGATTTGCCAAAGGTGTCACTCACTCTGAGTGAACCTGTCCTTTGGTAGGTTACCTATTGCAGGTTGCCTATGGTTTGCCAAAGGTCTTAATATCCCTTTGGTAGACGCCTATGAATTGCCAAGGGTCTCACTTTAAGTGACATTACCCCCTTGGTAGATACCTGTGGTGGCCAAAGGCTACCTTGTCCCTTGGTCAATCTGGATGGAGAGTCCCTTTACCCTCCCCATAATTCCCCCCTGCCCTATTGCCAAAGGTTACATTTACTCAGAGTGATATTCACCTTCGGTCAGCGTCCGCTATCTTGCCAACTATGCAAGAATGTCCATGCCATCACCAAGGCAGCTACATATCTTGTTACATAGGTTGCTACATATCCTGTTACATAGGTTGCTATAGTGTTTTGTACATATCAATGAAGTCAAGGTAATAAATTGCATTCATCATATTGCCTATGTTTTTAATAATTGTTTTTAGTTCAATCAAATGTTGAGAGAGGAGTGTTAAGATCCTTAACTATGATTGTTGACTTGTCTGTTCTTCCTTTAATACTGTCAATTTTTGTTTACATGTGCTTTGAAGCTTTGTTATTAAGTAATATACATTAATATTGATATGTCTTTCTGGGGCTAGCATGGTGGCTCACACCTGTAATCCTAGCACTTTGGGAAGGATCCCTTGAGTTCGGGAATTTGAGACCTGCATGAGCAAGAGTGAGAGCCCTGTCTCTACTAAAAATAGAAAAATTAGCCAGGCTTTGTGGCAGGTGCCTGTATTCCCAGCTACTTTGGAGGCTGAGGCAGGAGGATTAATTGGACCCAGGGGTTTGAGGTTGCTGTGAGTTAGGCTGATGCCACAGCACTCTAGCCTTAGTGAAACTTTGTCTCCAAAGAAAAAAAGGGTGGTACCTGTGGCTCAAAGGCGTAGGGCACCAGCCCCATATGCTGGAGGTGGCGGGTTCAAACCCAGCCCCAGCCAAAAACTGCCCCCAAAACCCCAAAACAAACAAAGAATTGTGTCTTTCAGATGAGTTATAAATTGTTCCTTTTTTATATCTTATGCTTATTTGTTATATGATGTATATTTTCCTTTCCATTTAATTTCAATCTGTGTCTATTTTAGATGTTTGCTTTTTTTTTTTTTTTTTTTTTTTTTTTATACATAGTCTCATTTTGTCACATTTTTGGTAGAGTGCTATGGTTTAACAGCTGGCAGCAACCTTCAGCTCCCGGGCCTAGGCCATTTTCTTTTCTCAGCCTCCTGAGTAGCTGGGACTACAGGTGCCCACCACAATGCCTGGCTATTTTTTGTTGCAGTTTGGCTGGGTTGTGTTCAAACCCGCCACCCTTGGTATATGGGGTAGGCACCCTACTCACTCAGCTACAGGCACTGCCCTAAGATGCTTTTTTTTATGGAGAGCATATCATTGGATTTTGATTTTTTAAAAATCAGTTCTGACAATCTCTGCCTCTTACTTAGAGAGTTTAATCCACTAATGGTTAATGTAATAATTAACATGGTTGGACTTGGGTCTGCCATTTTATTATTTTTTGGTTGTCCCTCTGTTTTTATTTCTCTGTTCCTTAACGTAGGCCTTCTTTTAGATTATTTGAGCAATTTTTAAAATGCTATTTTATTTATTTAATTGTTTTTTTTTTTTTT
>CAUYPK010132469.1:0-21801 GCA_963574355.1 Loris lydekkerianus
AACTGCCTCTACCTAGATACAGCCAATGTGGTACCATGCCACTGGCCCGACCCTGTCACTCACCTCTTCCCCCGCCTTCTTTCCCTGCCCCTTCTCCACAATAAAAAAATAAATAAATTCAAAAAATAAAAAAATAAAAAAATAAAAATAAAAAAAAAATAAAAAAAAAAAAGTAATTACAAATTGTCTTCATAAAAGTATTGAGTACATTTTTCTTCCACTCTTGGGATACTTTACTAAGAATATTTTGCAGATCCATCCATGTAAACATAAAAGAGGTAGAGTCTCCATCTTTTTAAAGGCTGCCTAGTATTCCATGGTATACATATACCACAATTTATTAATCTATTCATGGGTCAATGGGCACTTGGGCTTATTCCATGACTTAGCAATTATGAATTGAGCTTTAGTGAACAATCTGATGTAAATATCTTTGCTGTAAAGTGATTTTTGGTCTTTTGGATATATACCTAGTAGAAGAATTGTAGGATCAAACGACAGGTCTACTTTTAGATCCATGCCTATTCTATTAATACAAACTTCTTTACAAAAGGAACATAACTCCTAGAATTACAGCTTTAGTAGGTGAGAATTTGGGAGAGAGTCTACATTCCCCCTAAAGTAATCTGTTGAAATCTTAACTCCTAGAGTTATGGTGTAAGGATGTGGGAATTTGGGAGAAAGTTTGCATTCGCCTTAAAGTAATCTGTTGAAATCTTAACTCCTGGAGTTATAGTGTTAGGAGATGAGAATTTGGGGAGACAGGTATGAGGACGCAGTCCTTGTGAATAAGATTAGTGCTCTTGATGAAGTGAGGGTGAATTGTGGGATCAAACCTATGGTGCATAATGCAAGGGTACTTGTCAGATTTATTAAGTATAGAGTATAAATGTCTTAACACAATAATTAAGTAAACAAGATGAGGTTTATATCAAGCAGTGTGATGTAAACGCTCCTAATTCTGTATAACAGCACAACATGCGTTAATGTATACATGAGCTATCCATTTCTGATTTAATAAAAAGAAAGCATTAATGTTAAAAAAAAAAAAAGATTAGTGCTCTTACAGAGTTATGAGAGAAATTAGTTCTGTCTCCTAGTAGAAGATTCAATGGGAGGACACCACTCACAAGGCAAGAAGAGGGTCCTCACCAGACCCCAAATATGTCTGTGCTTTGATCCTGGATTTTTCAGAACTATGAAAAATAAACATTGATGTTCAAGTCACCTAGTCTATGTTATTTTGTTACAGAGGCCCAAACCGACTAAGGTAAACATATACTTACATGCCATGACCACTACAGACATAATCCTGGGTGCTGTATCAAAAGAAAAATATCTAACTCTCTGAGATTCACTTTTTCATCTATTAAATAAGAAGGCTGTATTAAACTACCCTGTAATATTTGAGGTTTTTTAAGACTATAGGCTGACTATATAAACGTCTCCTTTCCATGCAATATCAATTTCACTTCCATTACAGATTTGTGTGCTTTGAGCCTTAAACTATAACACCCATGAGAACCATATTTTAAAGTAAAAATAACCCTTGTGAAGGGCAGTGCCAGAGCCATTATCAGCAAACACTTTATCAATTACTTAAATGTCATCCAGGGATAAGAAGTGAGGTGTACCACAGCATAGGCTCAGAGTGCTGTGGCCCATGTGTTCATCTGGCTTGTCTGCTAGCTGCCAGTTCGAGCCACACCTTTCTTCTTGAAAGTCTCTTCTCCCTTGGCCACCATCTCTCTGCCAGATCTTCTTTTATGACCATTCCTTCTCACAGTTCTTTTATGTCAAAGTACACATCATGCTTCTCTCTGTAAATCATGAGTAGCAGATGGTATGCATGATATTCATAATTACGTATTAAGAAACTAGCTTATTTAATACAATTAGCTTCTACTTTGTAGGAAAAGAATTTGGTTGATTCTTAAACTGTGGAATGATTACCTACAATTGCTTCTTAAAGTCACCCAATTTGTATTCTTAAAAGACAAACTGACTTTGTATTAGGTATGTATTAGATACACATACACTGAGTATGTCCTTCCCTAGAGAATCTGTGTCCATACAAACCTGGCTGCATCATCCTGAGTCATGTTAGTCAGTGTCAAAAAGAGAAAACACATTAAATTCAAACTTAGGAATAGGAAATAGGCATTTTTTTGACAGAATTAAAAGTAAATTTCTTAAACAAATATAAGACATAGCATTGACTTCTCAGTTTTCTTTTTATCAATTTCTCAGGTGACCTTGACTACCTAAAAAGAAAAGCACCTTTTTCTGAATTATGATCAAATTACTGAGATTATGAAATCTCAATTTAAAAACTCCACTGCAGAATTTCAAAAAGTTTTATTTTGTTCATGTGTTCCTTTCTTCCCCTAAAGATTTTATTTTTCTTTGTCTCTTCTTAAACTCAGTCAACCTTAATGGTATTACTTCTCTTTTTGCCCAAACTAGAAAGATCGGTGGAAAGTGGCAAGGCTTGCATTTTGATTAGGAACTAAGCTAAAAGGATAAGAGGGACCTTGTACCTCACAGGTGGTCTGGCGCAGTTTACCAAGAGATGGCCCAGGAATTAGAACAAAGCCTCATCTGAAATTAACAGATATTAATTTTCTGATCTGTTCTGTGCATACATCCTCAAAGGACCATTTTGGAAGTGGATGGTACATGGCAGAAAGTTGGTTCAGGATCCATGGATGTATTTGGGATTTCTACTCACCTGCCTCTCTCTTTCACCATATCATCACCGTAAATGGCAATCATGACTAGATGAGCTATTTTCTTGGCGTAGCTTAGTGTGTGATGTCATTTTGATTGATGGTTTTCTCACCACAGTTGTAGGGTGAATTAACAGAATGCCACAAGATTTGTTTCATTACTCAAAAGCTTCAAGACTCAAATGTAGATTCTCCTTTTACTCTGTCTCCTTAAATCTTACACAACACTGGATGGCATACTTATTTTCAGTCTTGTTTTCCTAGATAACCCAAAACAAGCTCTAAAAAAACAAACAATATTTGGCGTGTGGGAGATATTCACAAACTCTCAATTCAGTTGATATTCAGTAAATGTTTATGGAACCCAATTGAATTAATAAATTTCCAGGTGTGCCTGAATAAAATAGAGAGATCTTATAAAGGAGGAACATGGAAAATTAAATGTAGATTAGAGTCAGATTTGAGGGCCCTTAAATGTTCATCTAAGAATTTTATGATAAACTAGTGACAGTAGAGAGTAATTAAGGTTTTTGAGCAGTAGAGTATTATGATAAAAGTAGTTTGGGGAGCAAAAGAAACAGGAAAAATTGGGTCTGGTAGCATCATGTGGTATGATTACCCTTAAAGGAGAAACTAAAAATGACCATTTAAGGACCTACTTACTGCACTACCCCAAACATACTCTCATAAACACTTGCAGTGGAAGGATATAAAGGAATAAATACACACTAATGAACTGACAGGAAAAAAGGTCAGAAAGGTAGAAGGACTGCCAGAACATTAAAGCATTAGGGTGATTAAGAGTTTCCAAAGCAACTTCAATGTGTTCAAAAGCTTTAACAAGCAAAAAGAAAGAGAATACAGAAGGAACTTGCTTTTGACAATTCAGAAGTATTGGAGATCTTTGGGATCTAGGTAAAGAAGATTTGAAATATAATATAAGAGATTAAGAACTTGTATTTAACTATGAGAAATTAAATCCCACATATGAGAACTGGCATTAAAAAGAAGGAAATATTGTATAGAATGTAGTTATCTGAATTTAGGTGGGACCACATAAAATTGTCATTCTTATAGGATAAAAAAGGGTCAGTTTTCAGCAATTTCACACAGTTCAACCTGTGAACTGAAAACAATCTGTTTGTAATTAATGAAGACATGGCATCAATACAGAAGTGGTAAGTAATTATTGGGAAGGGAGATATTGAATCAACTAGGAGTAGATTAAAAAGTTTGAGGAGAGGGTGGCACACGTAGCTCAGTAGGTAGGGCGCCGGCCACATACATCCAGGTTGGCAGGTTCAAACCTGACAAGGCCAGCTAAAATCAACAAGGACAACCACAACAAAAAAATAACCGAACATTGTGGCAGGTGTCTGTAGTCCCAGCTACTTGGGAGGCTGAGGCAAGAGAATCACTTAAGCCCAAGAGTTTGAGGTTGCTGTGAGCTGTGATGCTATAGCACTCTACTGAGGGTGACACAATGAAACTCTGCCTCAAAAAATAAATAAATAAAAATTTGAGGAAAAACTAGGAAGATATGGGGAAATATATATATATATATATATATATATATATATATATATATATATGAAAGATTTTTTAGACAGAAAACTTTCCTTTTAAGAGGGAAACTTAGAAAGAGTATTATGGAGAAACCATGAGCATATGGGCTGTATTTTAAACTTCCAATAATAAATATAACATGGACGTGTCTATATCTGTACATTTCATAAGTGTTTCACCAATTTCCACAAATGTTTTCTTAGTGTGTATTCTAATTCTTATTCTACTATTTTATTATTTTGAGAACTTGTGTTTAATTTCATGGCACCAGTCCAGAAGAATATGACCCATAGTTTAAAAAGATTAAAAGATATACTATCTCATCTTTGTCATTTTTCTTTTAAAGAGAACGATTATATTATGTAATAATATTAGCAATGTAAATCATTTTTCAACATTTCACACAATGCAGAGCCTATGCAATTAGCCAATCAACATTTCCCTTTCAGTTTACCAGCTCAGCAGGATTCCCAAGTTCATACAGCAATTGTGACCTCAACTAATATAGAGAAAGCAGGATTCCCAAGTTCATACAGCAATTGTGACCTCAACTAATATAGAGAAATGAATCTGAAAAAATGCTGTTCTACTTGATATATCAGGAAGGTAAGACAAATAGTTGCATTATTTAAATTCTTTACTAGTAGTTACTAAATCTGGATGAAATTCTACCAGCATAGCAAATAAGTAGTAACTATATAAATTTTCAATTGAAAGACCACAGATTTTTACTATTTCCCCTCCCCAAGGCAAGAAAAACCCCTTTTATATTTGTAATGCTTTTTCACTACTGATTTTTCCAACCTAGATTAGAAAAGTATGGTCATAATAAGAAACACGGTGTGTGTGTCCGTAAGCTAAAAATGTAATTGAACAATTTTAGGGGGGAAATAATTTTAAAATTAAAACAAACAAAAATACATGATGAAGTATAATGAAAGTGCATATTAATATAATGATAGATACTTTAAAATATTCAGCTGACTGCTTTTGTTCATCTATGTATATTCAACCAACATCTCAGGGAATGGGATTGGTTTTCTACATTATTTACTCTCCTCTGTCTTTGGGCTTTTTTCCCTGAAAAAAAAAAATTGAAAATTTCCAAGTGAAAAATAAAAAAAGTTATTGACTATCTAAACATTCATCTTACTCTCAGGAAGTGATAGCACCACTATGTGAAAGATTATTCATCACATACAAGAAAAACTTGTCACTTGAAAGGATTCTACATAAGAATAGATTACTAACTTGAATTATATTAACACAAAAGTTCTGCCAGACATGTATAAATAGCGATTTTATAGAATGAGTCTATAGTGTTGGCAGAACCAACTAGTCAATAAGGTACACAGTCAATGATACCCACTTACCTAAAAAAAAAAAAAAAAAAAAAGAAAGAAATTATAACACTTAACATTAAAAGTTACAATCAATGAAAGGTGGAGGACCAAAAGTCACGTGAGCCCCTCCAAAGTTTAGGTAGTAGAACCAATATTTTGAAATTCAATCAACGAAAAGGGAAAATTAAGCTTTTCCCTTTCATTGTTGTCTTGGCCTTTACAGATCCATATTGTCTTTCTCCTAAGATACGTAGAGGATACCATCCATGAAGGATTATTTCCGTATTGTCTAAAAATATCATGCAAGCAGAGGGTACCAAGAACCTCCCCTATTTTATAGGTAGGAAAATTACAGTCCAGTGATTCAAAATTAAAATTAGATTCCTCTTCCCTAATTATGTCATAGAAATTTCTTAGGTTTTATACCAAGTTTTCAACAACATATTGGTTATCATAAATTAGATCTTGTATATATATCCTGAGTGATCAATTACATGTAGAAATGGGGGATTAAACTATCGTTTCCTGTGTATTGACTAGATAAATAATTTTTGGAAAAAGTATACATTAGAGATTTCTCTTTAAATGACAGATAGAAAACTAAATATGTCTTCCAACAGAGAGAAGTTAGATACTCAGCCAACTTATTTCCTCTTTACAGAGACACGGCTAGTCTATATCATGAAGCTGCCCTTGAATTTAGTAATAGTCGCATGTGCTAATGTGATATGTAACCCCTTTGTATGGAGACAGCTCCCACCCAGTGCTGCATGGGCTCTCTTTCCCTGATGTATAGAGGATGCAAGATCCGTCAGAAGCCCTCGGATCTGGTGGAGCCTAGTTGGATGGGGTTGGATTCCCAAAGGACCACATGTTGAGAAGTAGTTCTTTGCACTCCAACCGTCCTTATCAGACTGTAATGTGGGTAGGAATGACATTTCATTGTCTAGAGCCTATGAGATATGGGGATGGGGGGTGGTTGATATAGTATTTTGAAGAGTATTTTGAAGAGAAAATGTGTTTATCTTTCATGGCCTCTATAAAATATACTCAAATGTCAGTAAACAGGAAATGTAACAAACAAAGTCAAACAAAAGCACGTGGAAACAGGACGATGGAAACAGGAGAGATAATTGTAGTCAGGTAAAATATTCAGCTCATTTTTCTGGAGCTGGAAAGTAAACTGAGGAGAGATAGAGTATGTAGACAAAGCTGAAACTTTAGCAAATGGGAATAATAAGAAGCAGCTATCCAGTCTTCCAGTGACTCCTGATAGGCTTCGTTCTCAGCACAAATAAATAACATAAAAGGCCATGGGTTTTAGGTAAGGCTTTAAAACAGGGTGTCGGTTGAAAGTCTAATTATATGAGGTTAGACAACAGATCTCCATCTTCTACTGTTATGACACCCTCAGTTTTGGAAAAATAACATAACTTCATTCTCATAACAAAGAGAAGTGGAGGGTAGAAGTTAGGTGCCAAAATAGGAACCTTGGAATTAAATAAAATCTACAGGAGTGATGAGACCTTCCTAGAAATCTTAACTCCAGGCTGTTCTCAGAATGCTAACATGTAACATACATGTCTCATACAGCTCATACAACAGAGAGTGATGGAGTCTTCATTAGATGAACTAAATGACTGAGTAAACACCTACCTTGGATACTAACATTTCGTTCTTTCTGTGAACATTCCAGACTTTCCTCTAGAATCAAGCAGTTCTCCTACAACGACGACCACACATGCCCACATATTTTTCATCACCTTTTTAGGTCACTCTCTCAAAGGTCTAGGGTTATCAAGATTTTAAGGAAATTCTTCAGTGTCAAACATATAGGCTACAACAAGGGGAAGGAAAATAACTTAGGGAAAATAAAGGCAATGTAGGCATCACACAAAACCTAATCATCATCATTTTTACTGTTGCCAGATAAATAAGAAAAGACATTATATTTATGATCCAGAAATAGGACACTATGTACAAGATTAATGACATAACAAAAGTAAGCTCCTGCATATTAAAAATAGAAATTATTTAGAAATTGAAGAGTATTAGTGTGTTCAGGCTTCTATGACAAAAGTACCATAAAAATAGGTAGCTTATAAACAAGAGAAATTTCTTTCTTTGAGTTTGGGAGTCTAAGAAGTCCAAGGTCAAAGTGCCAGCAGATTCAGGCAGTGTCTCGTGAGTCACTTCCTCATAGATGGTACCTTCTAGCTGTGTCCTCACATGGCAGAAAGGGCTAGCTAGCTCTCTGTGGCCTTTATAAATAGGGCAATTAGTCTCATTCATGAGGGCAGAGCCTTCATCAGTTAATCAACTGCCAAAGGGCTTATCTTCTAATATTATCTCCTTGAGGATTAAGTTTCAATCTATGGATATTTAGGGGACACAAATGTTCAGACCACAGCAAAGAGTTATGATAGAAAGTTGAGAAGATCTATGATGTAGAACAAAACAAGAGAAAGATTGGTAACTAGAGGAGAAAGATATAAGAATTAAATCAGGTCCAAAAGCCGTTATATGATCAATAGAACTTTTAGAAATTAAAGAGAAAATCTGAAAAGTGAAAAGAAAATGAAAACAAAGAAATACAACTAAAAACCATTAGTTTCCAGACTGGAAACTGCCTTCAAATGACTATGGGGAGAAACATTATTTGAAAGCTGGAGTTTCATATCTGGCTATGGAAGTTTTAAAACATGTTTTAAAACCTTGAGGCCCCCATGCTGTATGAAAGCCTGAGTTACAAGCAGAAGTCACCTGTAGGCAGGCCAGTCCATAATCTCAGCTGGACTCAGTCTAGTGCCAAATCTGATCCCAGCATAGCTGTTTGACACTTTCTTGGCTGTGTAAATCTTCCAGCTCAAGTTCTAGGTATGGCAGAGCTGTGGCATGCCATCTCACTGGGCCCTGCCAAAATTCCAGACAAACAAAATTTATGGGCATAACAAAATGGAAATTACCATACAATATACTTCAGTAACGTGATGGGTGAGCCAGGAAAGAGAAAAATATCAGATCCAGAAAACCAAGAATACAGCAGTGAAGACTGGGAGGCCCAACTGTTACAAACTCCACAGTGGAACTTCAGGGCAAATGATTGAGCTTTAGCAAGAGCATGGAGGACTACGAAAAGAAGGTCTCTGAGCAAAAAATATTGAACTCATAAAGAGTTTCAGTACTTTTGATAATAGTAATGTAACAACAAATAATCACATTCCAAAGGTATACACATCATTCCTAATCAAGCAACATGAGTAAGCAAATGTGGAGCAGTAAATAGCCGGTTTTCCTGTCAAGCTGATGTAATTTGCATCCGACTTTGACTTAGTGTTCTAGGTAAATTTCTTACTTAGCCTTCCTTGGCCTCAGTTTTCATATGAGAAAAACAAGGATGATAATACAATATGTGTTTTGAGATGTTGTTGTCAGAAATAAACGACAGTGATTATAAAAAAAAAAAACCTAGAATCTAGCATATTCTTGACATGTGTAAACTCACTTCCTTGCTTCCTTTTGTTTGCAGTTGAATAAATATATAAATATCTTGTACTCTTTAAGAACGCTTACCACAATTAATTTAAATTTACAATACTAATCCCTGAGATTCACAAGGACAATCTAAATTGTATGCCAACCTTCAGCCATAAAATAGATGGAGACTTTACATCTTTTATATTAACCTGGATGAAGTTGAAACACATTTTTCTTAATACAGTATCACAAGAATGGAAAGGCAAGTATCCAATGTACTCAATACTAATATGGAGCCTGTAAATGAATGAATACAGGCCCACATAAGAGAAAAATTCAATTCATTTCAAACTGCAGGGCAGGAAGGAGGCAGAGGATGAGGGGAGGGAGATAAGTATGCTCACTTAATAGGCACAATGGAAGGGTATATGGCACACCTCCTGGGTGTGGGACACAATTACTACGGGGACTTTACCTACGAAATGCAAACATCATAGCTTCATCATTTGTAATTTCATATTAATCTGAAATTTTAAAAAAAGTAAACAAATGTAACAATCTGGTATTCATCTAGTGAAAGTGTCTATCTAATACATTAGAATAGACCTTGACATTCACTGAAGATAATGCATTGCGTGAAATGGCAGGAAATTAACTATTTCATTTTTTGTTCTAAAAAATTTCACTGTGTTGAAATTTTCAATATGTTGAAAGACATATACTCTTTCCCCAAATATTTTCTTGGTCCAGGAAGTATAAGTTTAACTTTGCATCTAAAGAGTGATTTTTTTTTAGTTTTGGAACACTTTTTTTTTTCTACTACAGCATTTGATGTCATGAGATACACATTAGCTAACTAATAAACACATTTTCTGTTAAAACAGAAAAAAAGGCCAAACAAACAAACAAACAAAAAAACACTTCCACTGAATGAGTTACCCACATTACCTGACAGTCTCTTTGTTCTGATTATTTTCTCTACATTGATGAAAAGGAATAATGGTGCTGGTTATCTACAAAGGTATTTTTTAATTTAATGGAAGGCTTTGTTCTGTATGTGTTGTTTACATAGACCTGACCCAGTTTCTTTCCAGAAGAGATCTTTCACCCCTTCTTTGGTGAGCTTTGCTATCTTGGATTAAAGAAACACCAGTGGGAAAAGTAGCTTTTCCTTTTCAGTCAAATGCATACATTTATCATAGACTGAAGTGCAAATTATTAGGATTTGGCCTTCTCTAAGAAATTGTATCTGGGCAGATAATGCAAGACAATACAGTATTTAGGTACAAGACATCCCTCGATGTGGATTACTAATATTTTACAGACTTTAAGTACATAAGAATCACGATCTTATCACCATATATATTCTGGTTTGATAGATCTGAGATTAGGGACCCAGAGAGTCTGCATTGCCTAATAAGCTCCCTGGAGATGTCAATTTTACTGAATATCAAATCACCTTTTGAGCATCAAAAATTAAAAGGCAGCGTCACCATGCTCATGTGGTATATAGGTCATGCAAATTAAGATTACCCATTAGAATCAAGATTACCTGTTGTGCTAAATATTAACTTTTCAATGTCTATCTTGAGAGTTAAAACCAAAATCTGCAAGATTTCAAGAAAGCTAGCACCTTCAGGACTAAAGTGACAGATGAAGGGTGAGCTGAGACTGCAAATGCATCCTCTGCTCAGATTATTCAATGCCTTGCTGAGTTCAGGCAGGCTGTCTTTATCCCCCATTACCCTCATTAGTCCTGTTAGGGTAGAGCTCAGTGTTGATCTGTATCTTGGCCAAGACAATTGTTGCTGATTAACTATAATTACTAGTAGTGGGACCAGCTTTCTTGAAGAGACTAATACCCTCTGCTCATCCATGCATTGTTCTGTCATGAAAGGTCCCACTCTGCTAGCCATTTACTTGCTTATTCTTTAAACCAACAAGTTGCTTCAAGTGTGGTCTTTTAAATACCATCCACTATGTTTAAGCACTCTGAGTATACCTTCTACCTTTTCTTTTTCTATTTTCTCTCTCTTTCTCTTTTTTTTGGGGGGAATGTGGGACAGAAGGTTCAATTTCAGAGCTGGAAAGTAACAAGTTTTATGGGAAAAAATGTAAGTGCCACTTACATAAAATTCTGGGAGCAACAAAAACAAAAATACCATTAAAGGCACATTAAAATATAATTTAACTGAACTATTAATATTTTGAAAGGCTGGAAGTTTTTTACATTAAAGATTAGAAAACAAATTAACACAATCTGCTAGTAAAATAGGCTACTGATCAATAAATTCTTAAATTGCATGTAATTTATTTTTCTAACCCAGTGATCCATAGATATTACATCTCTTTTTAGTTTTTAAAGTTTGCCAAGGAAAAGAAAATGTAATGAATGTAATATATAATTCCCTAGCTGTACATTCTAATCTATTACATTTGTGAGAGTTCTAAACTACAAGCAGATAATACTGTGTACTAAATATTCCAGTTTTAGTAATTTTGCAATTTTACCTTTTATTGAGGCTCTAGAAGTCATGGGTCTTTGCCATTTGCAATTGAATCCAGTCAGTGTTAAAATATATATGTGACAATGATACCATTTGGAAAATAGTGTGGTTTTGATGACTCTTTTCATGAAAATATAATATTCTTGGCAATTGTAGTACTATCAAATATAAAACAGGCAAGTCTTAGAAGACATCAAAGAAGATCTAGCTATAATATATTAAAAGATTTTTAACATAAACATCTAATTCCTAAGACAAGTAAAATATATGAACTAGTGAGAGAAAAACAAGAAATTGGTGTTCAAGATGATTTTACAACTTAAACCATTTCCTGATGTTCCAATATTTTCATATATGACATAAAGAAATTTTCAAGAGTTTTATACACTTCAAATAGCTTATGTGAAAATTAAATAAAGATATATGTGATAACACTAGGAAATGTTTGATGGTGTTAAGTTATATACTCGATATCAACTGAAGTCAAATCATCTAGAAAATTCTGCTTTGATTAAAACTAAAAAAAAAATTTATTTTTATAGTCCCTCAAAGTCTTCATTTCAGATTGGAAATAGGATCATTTTCTTAAAATTTCATGTAGTATCTAACACCAGGAAATCAGTCTAATTTCATACCCAATACATATAACCATTGGGTCCCATACAAAATTATTTAAAAACAAATTGGTTGAAAATAAATGCTCTGAAGTGGCAAACTGAATGAAATAAAATGACATTTATATCACATAACTCCAATGAGAATAGCCCAAAGCTATTACAAAGTCCCAAAGCTGCAGATTGTGGAGAGAAGGGAACACTTAGATACTGTTGGTCGAATTGCAAACTAATACAACCCTTTTGGAAAAAAATAAGGAGCACCCTCAAAGAGCTTCCATTTGATCCCACAATCCCTTTCCAATGTATCTACCCAGAAGAAAAAAAATCATTTTGCCATAAGTACACTTGCACTCAAATGTTTATAGTAGTTCAATTCACAATCTCAAAGATGTGGAAGCTACCCAAGTCCTGATCAACACATGAATGGATTAATAAAATGTGGTACATGTACACCACAGAATACTCTTCACCCATAAACATATTGAGAGCTTACATCTTTTGTATTTATCTGGATAGAGCTGAAGAACGTTTTCCTTTGTAAAGTATCTCAAAAATGAAAAAATGAGCACTTCATGTACCCAATACTAATTTGAAAGTGGCAGATGAACAACTTCAGTCTCACAGAAAGGGGAAAACACAGTTACAGTCAAGAACAGGGGAGGTAGTGGGGGAAAGGGGCTCAGTAGGTTCCCACCTAAGGGGCACAGTGTAGGCTAGATGGCATACCTCCTACTTCTAACAAACGCACACAATGTAACCTAATAGTATGCACTCTTATGTTAATCTGAAATAAAAAATAATGAAAACAATAAAATAAAATGACTCTTATAACTTGTATTTTTGATTATTTGCAATATTTTTATTCTATGTGTTAGCCTTATTTTTGTCTGTACCTTTAATTTTTTGAACTATGGGTTTATTATCATTGTTTTAACCAGTTGTTTTTGATAGACTTTATTTTTTTCAGAGCAGTTTTAGGTTCACAGAAAAACAGTGAAAAGAACCCAGACTTCCCAAATGTCCATAACCTGTCCCATTATCAACGTCCCTAACCATTTGTTACAAGGATGACTGTCCCTATGGTCTTCCATTATCAACCCAAATCCATAGTTCACATTAAGCTTCACACTCAGTGTTGTACAGTTTGCAATTTTCAACCAATGTATGACATGCACTCACTATTATAGCATTGTAAGGGGAGTTTCCTTGCTCTAAAAGTCCTCTGCGCTCTGGCTACTTCCTGCCCTCACCCCTATGCCCTGGCAAACACTAATCTTACCATGGTTTCCAAAGTTTTGCCTTTTCCAGAATGTAGTACAATAGAAATCATAGTACAGACCATACAGCCTTTTCACTTTGGCTTCATTTTCTCAGTAATATGCACTAATATATATCTTTTCATGGCTTGATTGCTCATTTATTTTTAGGCTGCATAATATTCCATTGCCTCAAAGTATAACCCATCATTTGTAAACCCCCGTCTTCTATAATTTCATATTTTTGAACTAAGTATTTAGTCATTATTCTTTTCAATTTTTCAATCTTGATTTTTGCCCTTGGCTCTCTGTGTGTATGTACATATATAGACATACACATATATACAGAGTGGACATAAAGTTCATGTACAATTTAAAATGGTTTAACATAGTAAATTGCACATGAATATACATATATATATTCTATATATATATATATTTGAGAGACAGGATCTCACTCTGTTGCCCAGGCTGGAGTGCAATGACATGAGCATAGTTCACTGCAGCCTAGAACCCCTGAGATGAAGCAATCCCCCTGACTCAGCCTTCCAAATAATTGGAACTACAGGGTGCACCACCACACCAGGTCAATTTTTCTATTTTTGTAGAGACAGGGTCTCACAATGTTGTTCAGGCTGGTCTTGAACTCCCGGCCTTAAAAGATCCTCCCAACTCAGCCTTCCAAAGGGCTGGGTACAGGTGTGAGGTGACTGCGCCAGGTCATTTGTATTTAACTGCAGCTTTTATTCTGCTTGCTGAATATTATGATCTATAATAGTCCTAATATTCTGAAACGTTCTTAGCATAAGACAGTTTTACTTATGAATGAATTATCAAAACAAGCAAAATATAGACATGATTAAACAAAGTAAAGAAAAAAACACAAGTAGGAGAAAGAGACAATATGTAACAAATAAGTAATACATGAATTACTTGCAAAAAACAACTAAAGCTTCCTCAATGTCTTTTAAACCTAACTGAAAATGGTAAAATCATGACAAAGTAAAATTTATTAAAAATCCAAAAAGGCCAACAACAAAATTTTACAACTTTATAAGTAATTTTGCTGTTGTAATTACTCACAGGTTTATAAAATCTGATACAAAATATTTGAATTCACACAAGTATCCTGAAATAAGAGTTGCAAAATAAACTGCAACTTTCTTTTTCCAGTTTTGACTGGGCCGGGACCAGACTTGAACCCGCTACCCTGGGTCTATGGGGCCGGCATCCCATTCCTTGAGTCAGAGGCGCTGCCTGCAAAATAAATGTTTAAAGTTGAAGAAAAAAAAATCTACTAAAAGCAAATATAAAATTTTCAAGCCCTTTTATAGTGCACCAAATAAATTTAAACAAATTTATAGTGCATTAAAACAATTTATACTGCACCAAATAAATTTAAACAAATCCATGACACCTAAAAGTATACTGAAAGCTTCAAAACTCCTATTACACAGTGCATAAACACACACATTCTGCAACATATATAAGCAAGTTATTCACCAAATGATGATGACAATGATGGTGATAATATTGATGCCAAAAGTATTGGCACATGCTAGTCCTTGTAAATGACACTGCTCTATCACTCCCTGTCTTGCCTGTTGAAAACCTCCTCACTCATCTTTCAGTAGAGGTCAAATGACAGCTCCTCTGAGAGGGCATGTTTGTTACGAGCGTAGCACTTCGTTAATAAGCTTATTTACAGATCTAGCACGGTCAACTGTGGTCTGTTTATTAGTTAACTCCTGTAATAGTTTGAAGGAGATTGTATGACACGGAGAACATACTTAATGGGCCTGAAAAAACTATATACTTTTTTTTTTTCTTAAAATTAAAAAGGATTGTTATGTATGTAGAACTAAACTTTCACCATTTCCTCCTAGGTAATAATGGCATCTTTCTTACATTTCTAACTACCAACAAATCATCTTTTTTCACTGCCATGCCTTGCTCTTTTACTATCCGTGTAATACAATTTATGAGTAAATATCACTTGTAATATTACATCATGGCACGTAAAATGAGTAACTAATACAAAGATTCCTACCCAGGTCTTGCCAGTAGGAGACATTCAGACCCAATCTAAATTATATAATTCTACTATTTGTATTTCTTGTGCTCTGAACTTTACTTGGTAATGTGGAAATAATTCAGGCTTAGGATAATCTGATTTGTAGCTTGAACTCCGTAGCTGAGTAACTGTGAGCTGGGCAAGTTGCTCATTCTCTCTGCAAGTCAGTTTATTTATCTATTCAATTCTCCTCCCTCATATTACCAAGAATTTGCATGGGCCTGGGTCCTCTCTTTCTAATCTGTTCATATTGCACATAGAATATTGAAGACCTCAAAGAATATATTTCACTGAGGGAATAAAGGAGCGAATCTTAAGAATTAGTAAAGTACATCTAATTACTTGCAGCAATGCCGTGAATGAACGCAAGAAGTCTAGACAATAGTGTAGACAGACATGGACACATAGAGTAAGAATTATAGCAAATAATGCCCCAAAATCGAGGTATGTAGAAAGCTACATAATGTTTGACATGATGTACCATAAGGACTACATGCTCAGCGGAGATGTCTCATCTGGAGCAGGGAGGCTGATATTGGATCCCTAAGGGCCTTGAGTAACACATCAAGGTGCTTGGAATCTATTCCACAGGCTTTTGTGTACGTCAGTAATAGAATTGGAGTCAAAGACGATTCCTGCATCAGAGAGAACATAGGAGGAAACAGAAACTAAGCAAAGGGAGGGAAGAATTCAACTTCTTAAGAGCTTTCTACATGAGGATATTATTTCATTTAATAAGCATTAAATTGTACTTAATATAATTACTATATATTATAAAGGAATCACTATATGTCTTATTTTAAAAGCAAAGAAAATAAGATTTAGGAGGTTTAGAAAGTTTGCCAAAGGTAGTATAGCTACTGAGTGCAGAGCTTGGCATTAAACCCAGCTCGGCTGACCTTAGGGACAGCATTCCCCCCAGAGCTTATTGCTTCCCTCCAGCCAAAGTGACCACCTTGGAGGTGCTTGTATTAGTCTCTAGATAAAATAAAATGAAGTACTTGAACTAAGGTGGCATCAATGGAAGTAGATAAAGAAAAGGGATTCAAGGCCAGGCACAGTGGCTCATATCTGTAATCCTATGGGAGGCTGAGGAAGGAGGATCATTTGAGGTCAAGAGTTTCAGACAAGCCTGAATAAGAGAAAGACCCTGTCTCTACCAAAAGTAGGGGAAAAAAAATGGTCTGGTAGGCTTGGCACCTGTAGCTCAGCAGTTAGGGCATCAGTCACATAAACCAGAGCTAGTGGGTTTGAACCCAGCCTGGGCCTACCAAACAACAATGGCAACCACAACCAAAAATAGCCGGGCCTTATGGTGGGTGCCTATAGTCCCAGCTACTTGGGAGGCTGAGGCAAAGGAATTGTTTAAGCCCAAGAGTTTGTGGTTGCTGTGAGCTGTGATGCCATGCACTCTACTGAGGGCATGCATGCGTCTCTAATCCTAGCTATTTGGGAGGCTGAGGCGGGAGGAACACTTGAGCCCAGGAGTTTGAGTTTGCTGTGAGCTATGAAGACACCAGTACACTTTAGCTGATAGGGTCACAGAGTAAGATTCTGTATGAAAAAGAGAGAGAAACATTCATTCAGAGATTCAGTATAAAACAGATTCAGAGATTTAATAGGAAATAAGTTAACTAGATGTGAGGGTAAGAGAAGGGAAGAATTGAGGGGCTTCTTTCTCAAGTTGACGATTGTTTTAATATGTAAAAAAAGGATTCAGGAGAAACTGTGAAAAAATTACTAAGAAGATGGAGAAAATATTACTTTTCTGCTTATGCATGTATAGAATACTGTAGTTTTTCTCAAATTATTATCAACACAATAAAAAAAAAAGTTGCTACTTCCTTCCATAATCAATGTGTGGGACAAATGATATCAATTCAAATATCAACTGCATGTCTTGAATGATTTTTAAAGATGTTTTATTGATTCATTTGACAGATACTGAGTGTCTTCTACGTGTTGATCACTATGTTAGATGTTGTGAAGCTGAATGAGACACTTTCTCTGCCCTCAGGAAATTTACAAATGGAATTTTTAAAATGTAAATTTACAAATCATAAAAACAGAAGGAAACAAAAATATGTCAAAATCTGTAATACATAAAGAACATCGCAAGCAAATTCAATGATATCTTTAATTGGTCAAGTGATCTGGGGGTAATCCAGACCTTCACCCTAAGCAATTACTTTACTGCAATCACACACTTCGGTACTTGATCCAAATTTAAGCAATTTCTATAGGCTAGATAAGAAATTTAGTTTTGTCTTTGAAGCTTCAAAAAAACATTCATGATAAATGTGTATGTCACAATATGTCAATGGATTATACATCAGACAGTTACACAAAAGTGAGTTTGTAGAATTAAGAAGGTACTTTGGATGACAAAGAGGGAGTTTTGAAGGAGACAGCTATGATCTGGGTCATGAATGAATGTTAGTAACAAGTTACACACTATGGTGACCGTTTGTGCAAGCCCATTTTTAAATTGTATGCCAAGCCACAAAACAAAAAATAAAAGATGATTCTGAAACATTTCCACCTTTAGAAGAAATGAGTGTCATGCAAAAAAGAATTTAGGCAATCAGATTTCTGAGATTTTCTAAAGGCATCTACTGGTTAAGAACTAAGTTAAAATTTGGAATATTATTCCATTGAAATTTGACCCCCTAACAACTAAGAATACCCAACTATTTGTTATAATATTTATTTCAGACTGCAGGAAGAAATGATTAGTAGTCATCATATCATCCTGTCACATACATACCAGATTTTACTCTTGTTGCTTAATTGTCTATGAACTGTCTGGACAACCCATTTAGTTCCATGAGCACCAAACTGTCTCTCTTATTTACCAGTGCTTAGTACTAAGTCCTAGAATATGGTTAAGAGTACACACGCTAGATGCAGAGGTTTACACCTGTAATTCTAGCACTGTTGGAGGCCAAGGTGGGAGGATCATTTGAGGTCAGGAGTTGGAGACAGGCCTGACCAAGAAAGAGACCTTGTTTCTACAAAAAAAAAAAAAAAAAAAAAGGAAAGAAAGAAAGAAAAAATTAAATTAGCTGGGTGTGGCAGCATGTGCCTATAGTCTCAGCCACAGGGGAGGCAAAAAAGGAGAAATCTCCTAAGCCTAGGAGTTTGAGGTTGCAGTGAGCTCTGGTAATGCCACTGAACTCTAGCAGGGTTGACAGAGCAAGACGCTGTCTCAAAAAAAATTAATAACACTACAAATAAAATAAAGAAGAATGAATAAATATTTGTTGAACAATCAATAAATATACAATTATTAAACTCTAAAATACAAGGTAAAAATGTATTAGTATAAATAAATTAGCCTCATTGCTTTACCTAATTGAGCAAGTAATCATATTTCAACATAAAGTATTGCAACATAAATCAGTATAAACATTATGTAATACCATTAAGCAATAAAGACCATCTGCATGCAGTAGAGTACCTTGCAATTACTTACAGTCGTTTGTAGAAATGCAGATGTTGCAGAGAATTGTTGAGAACTAGAAATCATATTTCATGACATGCTAATAAACTGGCCCAAATGTTGTAATAATGGTAAGGGCATTCAATAGTAATTCAAAAGTGACTACATGCCATAGAAATAGTTAAGGAACTAAATGTAGTCTCATACAATGTAATCTACAATGGTATGTAGAAGTGTAAAATACATAGAGATTTCGGTAGTAATCCATTACTCTCTTCTCAATGATATACAAATTATTAAGATAATATTTATATATTATTGATGTTTGGTCATGGAGGTGAGTTACTATAGTAGACATAAGCACTTTTGTATCACTTTCTATTTTTTAATTAACAGTGTAATAAATGATATTATATATCTGTAGGGTCAATTTTGATATCTGGAAAGATATCAGAACTAACTAACCAAGATTTTAAAAAGCTATGTTCAAAAGATGACAAATATCTGTTTAATAAATAAAATGGTAATTAAAGAACAAGTTATGGTAGAAGTACTGGGCATGAAATATAGAAAAACATTATTTATACAGGTATATTATCACTTACCTGAAAATCCAAAATCTAAAATGTTCCAAAACCTTAAACATTGAATGTATACATTATGCTCTAAAGAAATGCTCATTGGAGCATTTTGGATTTCAGATTTTCAAATTAGGAATACTCAATCAGTTAAGTATAATGCAAATATTCTATGACATTTTAAAATCTTCGATTCAAAACACTCTGGTCCCAAGTATTTGGATAAGGAATACCTAACGTGTAATATTATTCAGGATAGCATTAGGAATATTTATGACCTTATCCTAAGAGTCTTTTGCAATTTACTTTTAAACCAGCTAATGAAATTTTTTGTAATAACATTTTCATAGAGTGCTCATCAGTGGGTCATTGCTGATATGTTAAGAAAGTAAGAAAGGAAAATACAGAAAAGTTACATAGAGCTGAGCTTGTGCCTAGGATTTGTCTATCAGCATTTTGATAATATAATAAAAATGGAATATAAATATGAATTTTTCTGCTCATGGTACAATGTTGTGAAATCTGGCTAGTTTTATGAAAGTATATAAGAGATAAACATACAGGCGTCTTGTTATGCTCACGGTATACACAAATAAATAAGGCGCAAACTGTATCCTCAAGGGGCTTTCTGTCCAGTAGGGAGAAACAACAAGGTACACCGTAAGTGCAACTTAATTTGTGAGGCAGAACAGTAGCATACCTATTACTAACTGTGGTGCAAATAAGGAAATAATCAACTATGGTGGATTAGAGAGGAGGAAACTCCTGGATGAGGATCTGGAGTACAAGGTGAGCATACAATGGTATGTGTGCAGGAAGGTGAGGGGGAGTGTAGGGATAAGGAAAAAGGGATTCCAACAAAAAGTGAGACCTATTTAAAGGTACTAGAAGAGAAATGGCAAAAGGGGGGAGTCCTGGAACATACTTCAAGAAGAGATTGGATAGATGATCAAGATCAACAAAAAGTGAATTAGGTCTAATTAAGAGTTTCTGTTCTGTACCTTCAAGTATCCCATGAGTGTAACTGCCAACACAATTATTACGGGCTATAGCAGCTTTCCTTTATTACACTAAGAGATTGTGAGGTTAAGGATTATGTCTTGATAATCCCTATATTCCCCAAATGCCCAAAACCTAATACTGTGCTTGACACAGAGCTAAATCAATGCTTTGAATTTTATATAAATAAAAGGCAACAAAAATTAATAACAATATTAATAATAATAACAGCAGTTGACAAGCTGGGCATGGTGGCTCATGCTTGTAATCCTAGCACTCTGGGAGGCTGAGGCAGGTGGATTGTTTGAGCTCAGGAGTTCAAGACCAGCCTGAGCAAGAGTAAGCGGTCTCTACCAAGAGATAGAAAAACTAGCTGGGCATCATGGCAGGAGCCGGTAGTCCCAGCCACTCCAGAAGATGAGGCAAGAGGATCTCTTGAGCCCAAGCTGTGACACCATGGCACTCTACCACAGTGGCAGGGTGAGACTCTGTCTCAAAAAACAAACAAAAAAAGCAGTTGGCTAGACCCACACCTTTCACCATTAACTAAGATAGACTCTCACTGGATAAAAGATTTAAACCTAAGACATGAAACTATAAAAATACTTGAAGAAAGTACAGGGGAAACTCTTGAAGAAATCGGCCTGGGTGAATATTTTATGAGGAGGACTCCCCAGGCAATTCAAGCAGTATCAAAAATACACTATTTGGACCTGATCAAACTAAAAAGCTTCTGCACAGCGAAGAACATAGTGAGTAAAGCAAGCAGACAGCCCTCAGAATGGGAGAAAATATTTGCAGGTTATATCGCCGATAAAGGTCTAATAACCAGAATCCACAGAGAACTCAAATTTATTAGCAAGAAAAGAACACATGACCCCATTTCAGGATGGGCAAGGGACTTAAAGAGAACCTTCTCTAAAGAAAACAGACACAAAATCTACAAACACATGAAAAAAAGCTCATCATCCTTAATCATCAGAGAAATGCAAATCAAAACTACTTTGAGATATCACCTAACCCCAGTAAGAGTAGCCCACATAACACAATCCCCAAACCCGAGATGTTGGCGTGGATGTGGAGGAAAGGTCACCCTTCTACACTGCTGGTGGGAATGCACACTAATACGTTCCTTCTGGAAGGATGTTTGGAGAATATTAGAGACCTAAGAATAGACCTGCCATTCAATCCTATAATTCCTTTACTAGGTTTA
>CAUYPK010132470.1:0-15047 GCA_963574355.1 Loris lydekkerianus
TTGTCTAAATCCTCTATGGAAATAGATATGATGGATTTCTGTCTTATTCATAAGCTACCTCTCTCTTTCTCCTCAAATAAATTTGAGTGTCATCATTGCCAGAAAAAAAAAAAATAGATAGACAAGAAAAGTGTACAAAGACAAGAATTAAAAAGACATTACAGAAACACACACATATACACAAATGAGTATGTATATATGCAACTGTATTTGTATGTATATTTATGTGCACGTATATGATTAAAAGATAATTTAAAAATTTCTAGTGATTTTTCAAAGTTTACTATCATGGATGAAAGATTCACATACCAATCACCTGCTCTTATATATCATTTCTGTTATTGCACTGTCCAGATTATACCTTTTAAAAATGTATCTGAAAATTACTGAACAAAATCTAAAGAAACAAACAAAAAAATGCTATTTTTGGATAGCTATACATATGAAGGTGATTATGTAAATACATAATGCAAATTAAATTGTGTCATACCAATGAAACTTATAACTAATAAATAGATTACCAGAGGCAGAGCATGATGGCTCACTGCATAGATGTGTAGCCCATCTCTCCCAAGTCATCAGGTGAGAGGGAGGAGGATCTGGATCTTTCCCCCACCTTGATTATTTGTGTGGATAGACAGCTGGAGACATGCAGTGCATTGGCAGATTGCTGTATATGAGGTGTAATTTAAAACAACGGACTGTGCTGTAGAGATTTTCCTTGCCCAGCCAGTCTCTCACGGAGGACAGCAGTTCACAGTTCATGTGAAACCTAACTGAAGAAAATTTATTTCTCAGCAGAGTATGACAAAAGGAATGGAGTGCCTCTGGAAACCACAGAGGGCTAGGCAGATTGATGGAAAATTGCCAGGAAGGGATCCCAACCAGGAAACAGACATTTTGAATTGCCCAAAATGTTGGACAACTTTTCCCAGAACAGAAGTGATTATATAGACTGGATCATTCCTGGCATGGAATATTGATGTGGAATGGCAGTTAAGGCTGTGCAGTGAACTGGTGAGTGGTGGACACAAAAATGAGGCTCCGAGTCACGGATACTGAGGAAAAATTTTTCTAGAGCCACAGCAGCAGGAGTCAGTGACAGCCAGCTGCTCCCCCAAAACCAATTGCAGTTGCCAATTTGCAGGAGAATGTGGGAGCAGAGTGGAAAGATTTGTGAAGCGTGTACTCTTGCAACCAGGTGAGAGGTTGGATAAAAGTGCTGTGCAGAAAAGAACAGTCAAGGTTGAACAATAATTAGGAAATAAACTTTTATAAAAACTCCAAAAATGGCTAATGGGCTAGCTAGGGTGGTTACCGTGGTAACAATATAAACTAAATCAAACATAAGCTTGGGAAGCACTAACAACGCTACCTAGTGTCCAGAAAATATATTACATCAATCAATTATATTATTCAGTATATTAAATATATATGAATAATATTTTTGTGGTTGGTGTCTTTTTTTCTCTCTCTCTTTTTTTTCTTCCTTTTCCTGGAGGAGCTATTGTTATTTTTTATATTTTTAATTTATGTTTTCTTTCTCATTTTTTAACTTTTTTGCGAACACTAACTTTTTTATTTTTCTTTCACTCTTCTTCTCATTTTATGGTTTCTAAGAGTGCTTACATCAGATTTTTAGAAAATTTTTTCTTTTTTAAAATAACTTTACAATTATTATTATTTGTATTGTAGTTTTTTGTGTTTTCTTTGTCTGTATGTCTATGTGTTTCTGAGTGTTCATTCATATGTGGGCTTTTGGTTATGGTAGACTTTTTATCTATTTTTTTGCTCATTTGGTCTCAATGTTTTTTATTTTGTTTATTATTATTTTTTTGTTGTTGTTGCTAAATCTTTGGGTTGGCTCTTTTCCCTACCTCCAATTTTCACATTCAATAAAAATAAGGAAAAATGGGGGTGATGGCTGATTGGACCCAGTTCTCAACAGAAGATCCAGTCTGGAGGGAAAGATAACAGCCAGAAAGAACACATCAAAGCTGAAGGAGGAAAGCCAAACTGAGAGATGAGATACATAACTGTTCCTCTTCCCTGCTGTGACAAGCTTTGACTCCAAAAAAACTATTTTCAGGTACAGTTCTTATCCCAAAGAGGTTGTGTGACCATCCCCTCTCCTAAGAGAGTTGCTTGCTTACGGAGTGATCTCTACTGGTGATTTAGAAACAAAGGCTCTCTTTCCTCACCCAACCAGAGGGAATCGCTGGAAGTTGAGAGTGCTTCTCAAAAGAGCCCCTGATGTGAGTCTAGAAATCCCCTTGTATAGAAGGATATTTGAACAAATATTTTCTTTTCCACCTTGATGCTTCAGTCAACCCTCAACTCCCAGCCTGGTAGTCTAGAAGTCCAACTCCTCCAGAATGCAGAAGGTTTGCATTTCTTGGCTAGGGCAGGGCGTTGCATTAACAGTGGCAGCACACCTGTGCTGTACCTGTGAATCTAGTAACTGTACAGAAAGACAGAGGAAAATGTGACTGACCTTCCCCCTTCTCCAAAAAAAGAGTATCACAGCAGCAGAAAGAGGGTTGGGTTCCTGCACTGTGGGTGGAAGCTCAGAATCTTCTGAAGTGTATAAACCCAAGAGTAGGCACCACCCACCCAACTTTAGTATTAGTAGAGTGATCCTGCTGGGGTCTAACTGTGGAGAGTCATCTTCCCAATTTGTTGGCCTCCTGAGAGAATCAGTCCTCACCCTATAGGGATTGCAGAGCTGCAGAACAGTGGCAACAAAGGTGCAGTGGTTGAGGGAGAAATTATTTTGCTGTCTGAATATCCTCAGGTTTGGACTGAGCTTGGGTGAAAATTTCTTCAGCTGTCATTGAGCACCTGAGACAGGCAAACTTTAGATTCCCCTGCTGAATGATGGCAGACTGTAATAACCATAAGGAAGAAGCAATAACCTCACTTTGACTCTGGCAGGCACATGGCCCTGGCACATTTGCTTATTAGACAGAATAGGGCCACAAAGACTGGGTTAACAGGAACTGCCACTGAGACAATCAGAGACTGGGGTGACCAAAGTCCAGTGGTGAAGGATGACCAAAGTGAGGTAAGAGGTATCAAATCCCTGGCTCTAAAACTCCTACTGGATGAGCCTCTCTGACCCCTCGGAGCATCAGAAAAACTCAAATGACAATTGTTTTGCCAAAAGACTTCTAACATCTGGTTGCTGGAGTCCTCTTTAACTCTCCAGCTACAGAGTGGGTGGTTTCTGGGACAATTGGTCTGGAAATCTTGAACTGAACAAATTACCCAATGATCCTCCATGGTGAGACCCAGGTTTTACTGTAGTGGGAAGGTTTGATTTGCCTCTTCTAGATATTACCAGTGGGGGAAGTGATGTCCTAATTGCTTCTATTTCCCCAAACCTGAGACTGCAGCATAGAGTTACTGATTCACTAGAATTGGACAGAAATTGGCTGAATACAAGACAGAGCCACATACCCCAACTACACCAAGCAGGCCTCTAGAGTCATATACTATACTACTGTACAGGTCCTTTGAAAAATTGTAATGTATAAGCTGGAGTCACCAGTACTAGTTTCTAGGTGACGGGCTGGTCAACCACAATGTAGAAGTTTCCAGTCCAATTTCACCTTATCTGCTCATTTGACTAAACACTGAAAAATAATCATGGGGTGGAATCAGTGAAAAAACTCTGGCAACATGAATAAATACAACAATTCACCTCCTCCAAGGAATGACAAATCAGACAATCCAGAAAATCCCATTCACAAACAGATAGTTAAGATATCTGAAATCAAATTTAGAATTTGGATTGCAAATGAGAAGTAAAGATGGAAGTAAAGATGGAGGTAAAAATTGTAGGATTAATTCAGAAGATGTCTCAAGAATTCAATGAATTCAAAGATAAAAACACAAAAGATTTAGACACATTGAGAAAAAAAGTTGCAGCCTTACAGGATATGAGAAATACTATAGAATCCTTCAGTAATAGAATGGAACAGGCAGAAGAAAGAATATCTGACATCAAAGACAAAAAATTCTGAACAATCACAAATGTTCAAAAATGAAGAGAAATGGAGAGCAAAAACAGATCATTCTCTGAGAGAGCTCTGTGATAATTTGAAGAAAACCACTATTCACCTTATAGGGATCCTTTAAGATGATGAAGAAGCTTTGCAAGGGAGAGATGCCCTTGTTTATGAGATTAGGAAAAAGACCTTACCAGACATACCAAGAAATCCTGAAATCAGGATAGTAGATAATTTCAGAACCCCAGCATGGCTCAAGCCAAAGAAGATATCCCCCACGCACATCATAATTAACTTTGCTAAAGCTAATATTAAGGAAAAAATTCTGGAAGCAGCCTGACGTGAACAACAACAACAACAACAACAAAAAAAAAAAACATAACCTACAAAAGGAAGAATATTAAAATGACTGCTGATCTCTCTGCTGAAAACTTTCAAGCCAGAAAAAGGTGGTCATTGACTTTGAATCTCCTAAAACAAAATAATTTCAACCCAGGATCCACCTAAACTGAGTTTTATTTATGATGGAGAAATTAAATAATTTATTGACATTCATATGTTGAAGAAATTTGACAGTAACTAAACCAGCTCTCCAGGATATCTTCAGACCTTTTCTTTATAATGGTCACTGCAACTCTCCACCAAAAGTATACTCAATCTAAAACTTTTGATCAAATTTCAACTTCCACAGTTCTGACAGAATTAAAAATGTCCACTGGTTTTTTAATAAACTCAGTATCCAAAATTATACAAGGCCTATCAATATTCTCAAATAATGTGAAAAGATTAAATTGTTTTCTAAATTGGCGCAGGCTGGCTGACTGGATACTAAAATCCAGGCCAGATATCTGCTCCATACAAAAATTTCATCTTACCTTAAAAGATAAAAATAGAATCAGAGTGAAGGGATGGTCATCCATATGACCAGTTAAATGAAAAATTACAAAAAACAGGTGTTCCAATTTTATTTGCAGATACAATAGGCTTTAAACCAACAAAAGGAATGAAAAATAAGGAGGGTCACTACATATTTGTCAAGGGCAAGACTCAATATGGTGATATTTCAATTATTAATATTTATGCACCAAACCAAAATCACTTCAATTTATAAGAAAAAATCTAATGGACATGAACAACTTGATTTCCTCCAGGTCCATAGTAGTTGGAAATTTTAATACCCCTTTAGTGGTGTTGGATAGATTCTCCAAGAAGAAGCTAAGCAAAGAAATTTTACATTTAAACTTAACTGTCTAATAATAAGATTTAACAGACATTTACAGAACATTTCATCCTAACAAAACTTAACACACATTCTTCTCATTATGTCATGGAACATACTCCAAAATCAATCACATCTTAGGTCACTAATCTAACTTCAACAATTTTTAAAAAATAGAAATTATTTCTTGCATCTTCTGAGACCATTCTGAAATGAAAGTGGAACTCAGTGACAACAAGAACCTGTGTAGAGATAAAAAACATGTAAACTGCATAACCTCATATTGAATGATAGTTGGGTCATAGATGAGATTAAGATGAAAATAAACAAATTTTTCGAACAAAACAACAATAAAAACACACTATCTGAACCTCTGGGATACCACAAAGGCAGTCCTAATAGGGAAATTAATAGCACTGCAAGCCTTCCTCAAGAGAACAGAAAGAGATGAAGTTAAGTACTTAATGGGAAATCTCAAGCAATGAGAAATGAAAGAACATGCCAACTCCAAACTCAGCAGAATAAAAAAAATAACCAATATGAGCAAAATTAAATGAAATTAAAAAAAAGAAAATATACAACAAATCAATAAATCAAAAAATTGGTTTTTTGAAAAGTTCAATAAAATAGATAAACCTTTACCTAGCTTAACCAGAAAAAAATGAATAAAATCTTCTATTTTATCAGTCAGAAATGGTAAAGATGAAATAACAACAGACTCCTCAGAAATTTAAAAAAAAAATCTTAATAAATACTACAAGAAGCTTTATTCTCAGAAATATGAAAATCTTAAGAAAATTCATGAATACTTGGAAGCATGCCACCTCCCAATACATAGCCAGACTTAGGTGGAAATGTTGAAATGGCTGCTATCATGTTCTGAAATAGCATCAACTATATAAAATTACCCTATAAGGAAGAGCCTAGGACCAGAAGGCTTCACATCAGAATTATACCAAACTTTTAAAGAGGAACTAGTACCTATATTATGCAAACAATGCACAATATAGAAAAAGAAGAAATACTACCCAACCTAGTCTATGAAGTAAAGATTACCTTGATCTCCAAACCAGGAAAAAAACCCAACAAGAAAATAAAATTATAGATCAATTATTACTAATGAATATTGATGCAAAAATATTCAATAAGAGCCTAGCAAACAGAATTCAGCAACACATCAAATAATTATACATCTGGACCAAGTGCGTTTTATCACAGGGTCTCATGGCTGGTTCAATATACGTAAACCTATAAATATAGTTCAGCACATAAACAAATGAAAAAATAAAGACCATCTGATTCTCTCAATTGATGCAGAAAAAGCTTTTGATAATATTTAGCCTTGCTTCATAATCAGAACACCTAAAAAAATAGGTATAGAGGGAACATGTCTTAAACTAATAGACACCATTTACAACAAACCTGAAGCCAATATCCCGTTGAATAGATTTAAATCAAAACCATTTCCACCCAGATCAGGGACCAGGCAAGGTTGCCCATTGTCTCCAGTTCTCTTTATCATTGTAATTGTTTTATCTATCTCAATTAGGAAACAAAATGTTATCAAGTGTATTTATATAGGATCAGAAGAGATCAAAATTTCACTCTTTGCATATGATATGATTGTATATCTGGAAAACACCAGGGATTCTAATACAAAACTCTTAGAATTGATCAAGAAATACAGCAATGTCTCAGGATACAAAATCAACACCCATAAATCTATAGTCTTTATATATATCAACAATAGCCAACCTGAAAAAACTATCAAGAACTCTATTCCATTTACAGTAGTGCTGAAGAAGATAAAAATTGGGAAATTTATCTGACAAAGAACATGAAAGATCTCTATAAAAAGAACTATGAAATTCTAAGAAAAGAAATAGCTGCAGATGTTAACAAATGGAAAAACATACCATGCTCATGTGTGGGAAATATCAACATTGTCAAAATGTCTAAACCACTCAAAGTAAAATACAATTTTAATGCAAACTTGGCCCTGGCAAAACTGCAAAAACAGCAACAACAAACAAACAAAAAAACAAAAAAAAAAAAAAAAGAAAAAGAAAAAGAAAAAGGAAAATAAAAGAAAGAAAGAAAAAGAAAAATAGCCAGGCATTGTGGCAGGCGCCTGTAATCCCATCTATTCTAGAGGCTGAAGCAAGAGAATCATTTAAGTCCAGGAGTCAGAGGTTGCTGTGAGCTGTGTGATGCCATGGCACTCTCCCCAAGGTCATAAAGTGAGACTCTGATTTAAAATAAATAAATAAATAAATAGTCAAACTTTGTGGACCTGCATTTATTTCCAACTACTCCAGAGTGAAGGCAGTATGATTCTTTTAATAGAATAGTTAGATTTCGCTTGGTACTAGGCTAATGCCATGACACTCTAGTCGGGAAAAAAGAGTGAAGTTCTGTCTCATGGAAATAATAAAGTAAGGAAAGAAATAAAATATTCTATGCACACTTTTCAAGAGCAAAATAGAAGACGAGATCAGCAAACAGATGTAATAGGGGACTACATAAAAGAGGAGATTTATTGTGGTGCAAAGGGGGAGAATAATGAGGCAGAAAAAGTGGGTTAATGATTAGTTCATTAGGATATTTCCAGTTGATCTGATAGGTAGGAGTTGTCCAGAGATGTCTGCTCCCTAGTCTTTGACAAATTGGGGAAAGGGAATATCGAGCCAGATTTCATGATCACAAAACAATGGGTGGAGTGTGTTCTCTGGATATTTTAGGATAATTTGAAAAGCTTGATTGGCATCAAGTATTCACTACATGGGCAGTGTAGAGTGACTACAAGAATCTAGAATATTTATGTTCAGAGCTACATAAAAACTGAAGACTTAACTAGTACAGGCTTCAGAAACATAATTTCCCTAACAGAGAATAATTTCTCTACTTGACCTCAAATCTAGGGTAAAATTTTTGACTCTATGTCTGTGGTCAATTGTAAAAATAAGAGTTAAATTACCTACCAATGGTTTTTTCTATGTATTGAGACAGAGTCTCACATTGTTATCCTCAGTAGAGTGCCCTGGGATCATACCTCACAGCAATCTTTAAGTGTTGTCATCAATTGAACCAATAACCTCAGATGGGAATACAGTGACCTGCATAAAACCACGCAATTTTTTTTCTTCAGAGATAAAGATCTCACATGTGCTCACACTGGTCTTGAATTCAGAATCTCAGACAATACAACTAACTGGGTCTCTCAAAGTGTCAAGATGACAGGCAAGAAGCCCCACTACTGGCCATATACCATACTTGGGAAAATATACCAACTTCAAGGTCTGGAGTCATGTCTCACACCTGTATTTGTAACAATCTGGGAGGCAGAAGCAGGTGATTCGATGTAAGTGGGCACAATGGCTGTCACTTGGACTCAAAGATGCTTAGGAGGATGAGGCAATAAGATCTGGTAAAGCCAGCATTTTATGATTATAGTTAACTGAGAGGCGAACATAATGGCAGATGACATAGAAGCTTAGTTCACCTCTCCCGGAATAATGGGTGACAGTGAGTTGGCTAGCTCATTCCCAGCATGGAATTATTACTGTAGTCAGGCATTTCAATGTGTGCAAAGAATGGGTGGATTATTGGAGTTGAAATGTAATCTGGAGCTGTGAAGTCTGACAAAAAAATTACTGTGCTGCTGCAGAATTTGCAACCAGACCGTTTCCCATGGAGGACTATAATGGGCAATTCATGGGGAAGCTAGGTGTTGCATGTACAGATTTATGAATTGTGGACTTCTGATTGGAATTTGGTGGCCAGAAAGGGGTGCAGTTTGGAGCAGAGGGGGCTGGGTAGCTGGACAGAAATTTTTGGAAAAAAAATCCCACTTAGAAAACACATTTTGAAATTTCAGAAATGGAAACTACAAATGATACCTTTTCCAATGGCCAGGTGTAATGATTTGAGTTTAACCTGCAGGAAGCCATCCTGCACCCAAAACTGCTCCAGAACATCCCTCACTTCACAGGAACTACTATAGGGAGCTCTTATGAAACCTGCCTGTGAAGATTATTTGAGATTGGTGAAACCAACAATTCCACAGGGTCTGGAATGTGGAGTGTGATGGCAGAAGAGATAGACGTTTAGCTCAGCTCTCCCAGAACTACAAATGTGAATGAGTGTGCTACATCATTCCCAGTGGGGAATATTGGTACAAACTGGCAGTTCAGGGTATGCAGTGAACTGGTGAATTGATGGAGGCTAAACGTACCCCCCAGCTGAGGAGACTGCGAGAAAATTTCTTCTGCCCCTGATGAAGCTATAGGCCGCAGCAGCAACCAGCCCCTCCTGGGAAGATTAGAATTCCTAGTTCTTGGGGAAACTAGGAGTTGAGTGGAAAAGTTGGTGAAGTGTGGACTCCTGAGAAGAATTTTGTGGTCAGATAGGGGTGCAATCTGGAGCAGCACAGTCAGGGGTAGGCGACCTGTCAGGAAGCAGAAGCATTTTGAAATTTCAAAAATGGCAACTGCCACAGGCACATTTTGCATTGGTTACCTGCAGTGATTTGAGCCTCACCTAAAGGCAGTCATCATGCACCCAAAGCTGGTCCAGGATACCAGGCAATTCACAGGAACTGTTGTAAGGAGAATTTGTAAAACCTGTTTGTGAAGATTTTTTTTTTTTTTTTTTTTTGGAAAATTATTTAATGTGAAATTTTATCTCTCTCTCTTTTTTTTAGGTTATTTGAGGAACTCTATAAAGATCATGGTGATACTCTGTCCCTTCAGTATGGTGGGTCTCAACTTGTTCATCGTGTAAAAACCTAGAGAAAAATAGCACCATGGACCCAGCACTCAAAAGACATTATGCAAACCCTGTCCAGATATTACAGCAATGCTTTTTCAGGTAATTCTGAAATAATAGGCATTTCTGAAACTTATGCTGACATACACATTTCTTCTTAAACACATATTTTTTTTAAAGCTGTACGACAAAGAAAAATAAAAAATAAATATTTTATAAGTTTAAATAAAACAGCATCTATCACAAAGAAGGTGCTCAATAAAGATTCCATAAATGAATGAATGAACATTTTCTATTTTAAATGGGAAACCATTGCCTTTGGGCACCCCAAATAGCATTTTCGTATAAAGCACCATATTTTAATTTCTTGGCTTCTGTGTTGTTCTCTATTTCTGCTTGAGATACAGGGTAGACATAAAGTTTGTGTGCAATTTACTAAGTTAAACTATTTTAAATTGCACACAAGTTTGTTTTATTTCATTAAATTATAGCTGTGTAAATTGATATGATCATGGGGCATCATATACTAGCTTCAAAGACCTTTTGACACATTTGCATCACACTGGTTAACATAGCCTTCCTGCTGTTTTTTTAGTTATTGTGCTAAGACATTTACATTCTACATTTACTAAGTTTTACATATATTCTTGTAAGGTGCACCGCAGGTGTAATCCCACCTATCCTCCTCCCTCTATCCACCTCCGTCCCCCCTTCCCCTATTCTTAGGTTGTAACTGGGTTATAGCTTTCATGTGAAAGCCCTAAATTAGTTTCATAGTAGGGCTGAATACATTGGGTACTTCGTCTTCCATTTTTGAGATACTTTTAGAAATCAGTAGAATCAACAACGTCTAAGCGCCAAGCTTGTAGCCAGGCAACCAACAACAACAACAAAAAACAAACAAAAAAAAAAAAAACACTGTATACCATGAATCAGGTATAAGCCTGGGATTCACTCACAGTGCCACCTGGTGTCCAGAAAGTATACTGAAAAATGAATACATTTCCAGTAAAGTTGATCCCTATGGCATATGTATAGTCATATGTTTGAATATATATGAAAAATATTTTTGTTGTTGGTGCTTTTTTCCCCTCTATTTTTTTTTTTGCTAAGTCTGTTTATTATTTTGTGATTTATTCTTTTCTTGTAGAAGTTATTGTTAATTTTATTATTATTATTCTTAATACTATTTATTTCTCTTCCTCCTTTTTTTAACTTGTTTTTTTAATTAAATCATAGCTGCGTAAATTGATATGGCCATGGGGCATCATACACTAGCTTCACAGACCATTTGACACATTTTCATCACAATAGTTAACATAGCCTTCCTGACATTTTCCCAGTTACCGTGCCAAGACATTTACATTCCACATTTACTACGTTTCACATATACCCTTGTTAGATGCCCCACAGGTGTAATTACACCAGTACCCTACCCTTCACACACCTCCTCCCTCCCTACTGTCCCTTTCCCCCTTTCCGCTATTCTTAGGTTGTAAATGGGTTATAACTTTCATGTTAAAGCCCTAAATTAGTTTCATAGTAGGGCTGAATACATTGGGTACTTTTTCTTCCATTCTTGAGATACTTTACTGAGAAGAATATGTTCCAGCTCCATTCATGTAAACATGAAAGAGGTAAAGTCTCCATTTTTCTTTAAGGCTGCATAATATTCCATGGTGTACATATACCACAATTTATTAATCCATTCGTGGATCGGTGGGCACTGGGGCTTTTTCCATGATGTAGCAAATATGAAAAGGGCTGCGATAAACATTCTGGTACAAATATCTTTGTTAAGGTGTGATTTTTGGTCTTCTGGGTATATGCCCAGTAGAGGAATTACAGGATTGAATGGCAGATCTTTTTGTAGATCTCTAAGTGTTCTCCATATATTTTTCCAAAATAAATGTATTAATTTGCATTCCAAGTAGCAGTGCAGAGTGTTCCATTTTCTCCACATCCATGCCAACATCTCTGGTCTTGAGATTTTGTGATATAGGCTAGTTTCACTAGAGTTAAATGATATCTCAAAGTAGTTTTGATTTGCATTTCTCTGATAATTAAAGATGAAGAGCATTTTTTCATATGTCTGAAGGCCATGCACCTGTCTTCTTTAGAGAAGTTTCTCTTCAAATCCCTTGCCCAGCCTGCGATGGGATTACTTGATTTTTTCTTGCTGATGGGTTTGAGTTCTCTGTGGATTCTGGTTATTAAACCTTTGTCAGAGATATAACCTGCAAATATCTTCTCCCATTCTGAGGGCTGTATGCTTGGTTTACATACTGTGTTCTTTCTGTGCAGAAGCTTTGTAGTTTGATAAAGTCCCAGTAATGTATTTTTGAAGCTGCTTCAATTGCTTTAAGGTTTTCCTCATAAAATATTTATCTAAACCTTACTTTTGTTGGTTTAAAGCCTAATGTATCTGCAAATAAAATTGCAACACCTGTTTTTTTCAGATTAGCGTTTGCCTGAAATATGGATGACCATCCTTTCACCTTGAGTTTAATCTGTCTTTTAAGTTAAGATGTGATTCTTGAATGCATAAAATATCTGGCCTAAGTTTTTGTATCCAGTCAGCTAACCTATGTATCTTTAGAGGACAGTTTAAGCTATTCACATTGATGGAGAATATTGATAAGTCTGGTGGAATTTTCGGTATTGAGGTTTTCAAAGGTTCAGTGAACGTTTTTAATCTTTTTGCCAGTGTGGAAGTTAGAGTTTGATCAAAAGTTACTGAATGAGTTTACTTTTGTGGTATAGGATTGGGTTGGTCACTCTGGAGGATAGATCTGAGAATATCCTGAAGAGCTGGTTTACTTATGGCAATTTTTTTCAACATATGAATGTAATTGAAGTATTTAAATTCTCTATCATAAATGAAACTTAGTTTAGCTGGGTACAAAATCCTAGGTCGAAAGTTATTTTGCTTTAGAAGATTAAAAGTTGATGACCACCCTCTTCTGGCTTGAAAAGTTTTAGCAGAGAGATCTGCAGTCATTCTAATATTCTTGCCTTTGTACGTAATGGTTTTCTTTTGCCTGGCTGGTTTAAGAATCTTCTCCTTCATATTAACCTTAGTGAAACTAATTATGATATGCCTGGTGACTTATTTGGGTTGAATCGTGCTGGGGTTCTGAAGGTGAATGCTATCTGCATTTCAGAATCTCTAGGTATGCCTGGAAAATTTTCTTTCATAATTTCATGCAGACTGTCTTCTGTGCCCATTGAGGTGATGTCATTGTTTTCCGGGACCTATGCTGGTCAAAGAAAACCAACATACAAACCAATAATTTGTATGTTGGTTTTCTTTGAATTATCTGAGAGTTCTCTAAGAGAAAGATCTGTTTTTGCTCTTCATTTTATCTTCCTGTTTGAGAGCTTTGGAGCATTCAAAGGCTTTATCTTCAATGTCAGAAATCCTCTCTTCTGTTTTCTCCATTCTTTTGCTGAGGGATTCTACTCTATTTTTCATATCATTGAGGGCTGCAAATTTTTTGCTTCAGTGTGTCTAAGTCTTTGGTGGTTTTGTCTTTGAATTCATTAAATTTTTGAGACAACTTTTGAATTTTTCCTTGAATTCTTAAATTCCATTTTATTAATCTTGTCTGCAATCCAAATTCTGAATTCGATTTCTGATATCACAGACAGTTGTTTATAAATGTGATTTTCAATGAAATCTGCCATATCTTTTCTTGGGGGGCGGGGTTGATCTATTCTGGTTATTCATGTTACCAGAGTTTTTCCACTGTTTCTGCCCCATGATTATTTTACTTCCTTTATTTTTCCCTTGGGGCTTTATTGACAGCCCGTACAGTTTTGTGGCCTCAGAAACTGGACCCCTGTCTGGTGTGGTGGAGCTCAGTGGTTCTGTCTTGTTTTCAGCTGGTTTCTGTTTGACCCTAGTGTTTCATGACCCAAGAAACGAACAAGCACAAAATTTGCTGTGGATGTGAAACTCGCTCCTGTAACTATTAAGTCAAGAAACAGACTATATACTCTGATATGGCATATAGTCTGTTTCTTGACTTAATAATTACAGGAACGAGTTTTACACCTACAGCAAAGCTTTTGCTCGTTCATGTCTAGGGTCACACAACATATTGGCATAGGAGTAGGATCGGGGGATAGCAAAGGAGCAGAAAGACCTTCTAGACACTGGGCTGGAGGAAGGCAGCCTCCACTACGAGGCCTCAGAGAGATCTTCGCTGAAGCTGTTTGAGGTAAGCTTGAGAGCCCTGTAACTGGGATGGAGCAATTGCCATGCTGAGTATGTGGGACGTCTCCAGCATATCAAGAAACATGAGAGGGAATAATATGTGTATTCAGCTCTCTTCCTCTTTTGAGGACCAGTATATTGCTCTCTTAAAAACCCTGATTTCTACCACTAAAATTCCAGTAAAAACCAGTAGCCTGAAGGAACTTTTCCACCTGGTTGTTAAGCATTGTCCCTGGTTCACACCTGACCAGAAAGTCCAGCTTGATTTAAAAGTCTGGGAGAAAGTGGGTTGGGCTCTGCATCATGCCCACCAGAAAGGCAATTTTATAAGTAGGGAAGTTTGGGCAACCTTTAGGCTGGTTCAACTTGGTTTGGAACCTTTTCAAACATTTTCAGAATGAGATTCTGACTGAGGACATTGACACTGATGAGTTGCCACCCCAGCCTTCTATCCCCAAGCTGGGTCAGTCACACCAGCCAGAGCAGGATGAGGAAATTCTCAGATATTCTGAACAAGAGTATGATTTGCCAGGTTCCCATTCTGAATCTCACTCTAGTAAGCCTCAAAAGAAATATATGGGTGACTTAATTAGTCTTGAAAGTGACGCAGAGACCTGTCCGGAATTAGTGGAAATGGCCGATGAACCAGCTCCCAAGGAGTCTGAGTTTGAACACTTTAAAAAGGTTATGTCTGAAAATTTTCAAACAATGAATCAAAGAATTGCCTTCTTAGAAAAGAAGGAAGCTGAAATACTCTCCTCTAGATCAAGCTCTAAAGCATGTTCTTGTAAAGATGTGCTTCCACCTTACAAGCATCTACAATTCAAGGCTT
>CAUYPK010132471.1:0-10979 GCA_963574355.1 Loris lydekkerianus
TAAAAATTGTATAAAAAAAATTAAAAAAGATATTTATATTTATATTTATATATATATTTATTTATATGCTTTTTTTTTTTTTTTTTTTTTTTTTAGCCGTTTCTGGCCAGGGCTGGATTTGAACCCACCACCTCCGACATATGGGGCCGGTGTCCTACTCCTTTGAGCCAGAGGTGCCTCCCAAGATCTTTATATTTTTGATTTGTCAAACAAAATCTTTGGCTAAGGATTTCAGAAAACATTTTAATAAAAACAAGAAAAAACAAAATACTATTATAAATTTAGAAGACATAAAATTAAGGCACTAATCCATTATCTATAACAAAGTATTCATTTTGAGTTTCTGTTTCCTTAGCTCCCAATAAGTTGATTTTTTGTAAGGTTTTTTCCTACCTTTAATGTTATGACTAAGTACAGTTTGAGCCCCAGAATTTCATGAATTTAATTCATGTATTTTGATGCTTTTTTTCCCTTGAGTTATAAAGAATTAGAAATATTAACTAAAAACTATCTAAGTTCTGCTCAAAATGTATAATTTTATACTTTACCTGAGATATGCAAATTTTTAAAAGTAATTTCAAAAGGGAAAACTAGTATTTGTTTTATCTTAAAAATCTGAATTAACATTTATGTTGAATATGAATGTACATTAAAATAAATTCCTGATGCTATATAAACTCATTCAGAAACTTGATGGCACTCAACAGAATTATTAAATTGCAATTATACTATTTCAAGAGACACATACATTTGAATAATTAGTATTAATTTACTTTTACAGAACTATACTAAAGATTATCAGTAATACTGAAAACATATTACCAATAAAACTGAAAGCACATCAGTTAACATCACCATACATTAAAACACAGCTGTAGAGTGTGGCCAACCTTACTTCAGCAGCACAGTTAATACTGGAGATAACTTTAGAATCTTAACGCCAATATTTACGTGCTGCTAAGGCACTGCTGACATTGCTATCATAAGAGCTATGAATTAAAAGAAATATATTTTCTTCAGAAGATCAGATCCTTGTATTTTTGAGGCAGCACAATATGGCCTGCACCTTTTCAAAATCCACAAACCATTATGTGCTGCTACTTTACTCCAAGGTTTTGTTTTTTTAACACACATTAAGACCTAAGGAATACAAAAAAATACTTTCTTTTAGAGAAAAGAGAACACATGTAAAAAATTCTATGTCTGATGATTCTGATAATACGCGTAATTATTTGTATCTTAGAATACTTTAAGCAGCATAATAAAATTTGTTTTTACATAAAAAAACCTAATGGACGTCTACTAGGTGTTCAGTGCCACGCTACAGGTTAGAAGACAAATAACAACAGGAGGAAAAGACAAGCCTTTTTTCTGTGCCAACTTAATATGGCAAAACTGTTAAATATCTAATTAAAATTTTGATTGTGTTCAATATATAGTTGTTTTTCCTTGTATAAGCAAAAAAAGTAAATCCATAAAATTCGGTGTTTACCTTGGTAAAAGCAGCATTTACAGACGTTTTGTTCCTTGCAGCACACCTTCCAATCTTCATCAAGTAGGACTGACTTCACGTCAAGGGAAAACATGAAATGACACACAAGAGCTCAGTTTCAATAAACTTAAGCTAGCAAAATACAAATATACTTTTAAAGATGAAGACTAGAATTCAGAAAATATTTTAATTCTAAATATAGTAAAAACATACAAAGTTCCAAACAAACCAATTCTTGAAAATATTTTGCTCTCAACATTTATCTCCATATTAGAATAGTTATTCTCTTAAAAGAGTATGACATCATTTGATGTAACAGTTTAATTCTAAAATATGAAGTCTCAGAACATGAGTTAATTTGCTCTCTGAGATAAGCAGCAGACCAGGAATCCTGCAGCTCTGGCTCTTCCTGTGCTCTACTGTCTCCGCTCCACTCACCAGGCAAAGATGGACACTCCTAAATAGTTTCCCCTTACTGAGATTACTCAGATGCAGAAATGAAATTCCTCTCTAGAAGACATCAAGAAATTGCCATCACTCTAGCTTAAGCCTTGACAACCTATTTTGTTATGGTTTTCTTACCATTAAAATGACTATGCTAAAGCTACGATACTTCTAATACAGAGTAAGGTGATGTACACAACCCAAACAATGAAATTTGCCTCTCTATTCTAATATCCAATTATTTATTCAGAGCACACTGTCATGTATTCTACATTATTTTCCCCATGATTGAAAAATACATGCAGCTAATGCCCTACCTAAGCAGCCCGTGTTTCATTATCCTATTATTACTCTCTCAAGTTTCTACACCATTTTTAACATGCAACCAAGCTATTTATTTGCAATAACTTAAGAAATACGTATTTGTATTTATCAATTACATTTACATTAAGGAATTGTCCTTTAGGCTCACCTACCCTCACTTTCCAGACAAAAATTTAAAACGTATTTCCAGATATAAAAGGCTAAGTATATAATTTTTTTATTAAACAAATATTTTCTTGAATACCTACCACTGTCCCCATTATTATCCCAGTTTGGGTACTATAATAGTATACCAAATGCACAGTCCCTTCTCAGAAGGGATTTAAAATCATTTAAATATTAAGACACAAAGTTACATTAAACGATTATTCCAAAATCAAGAAGAAAACAATTGGGTTATTTCATTTCCAATTCTTTTATTTTCTTTTTTTTGTGCAAAGTCCATATATTTTTAATTTTTAAGCCAGAATATCAAACTTGAACATAAATATTCACATTCATGTCAATGTTTGATATAAATCTTAGAAACCTTTTTATAGCAAGGATGTTCTCACTTATTACAAAGGTTGGAACTGCACAGGTCTACTTAACATGCAGATTTTTTTTTTCAATAAATATACTGAAACTTTTTTTGAGATTTGGGATAATTTGAAAAAACTCACAAACTCTGTAGTCTAGAAATATCTAAAACATTAAGAAAAAAAAGTATGCCACAAATGCATAAGATATGCACAGATACTAGACTGTTTTATCATTTACAGTGCCCATACACAAATTATAAAGTTAAAATTTATCAAAATTTACAAATAAATAGGCACTATTTGCATTAGAGAGAAATGTAAAAGAACATAAAGATACAATATGAAATCATAACTGTATAAAATTAGATATAGTACATAATGTATTCCTATAATAATTTTGTAGTCCTCTCCCATTGCTATTGAGGTGAGTTCAAACGTTGTGAGTATCCACTTAAAACAGTGACGATAGCTGATTATCTCTGGGTGAGTAGTCTACTCAGAAAACTGTTCATCACAGTAAAAAGTGAGCTCTCATGGTTTTCCCACATTTTCCCATTGTGTTTAGTGCAAACATAACCCATATGAAGTACCACTGGTGACCTGTAGATTCTAATATCTGAAAAAAAAATGAAGGCTAAGGATCAGAGGCTGAGGAATTTGATGGCAGCAAAGGATGTAGAAAGAAGTCAAGCTTAAAAAATACCAAGATAACAGAAGCAGCAGGTTTTGCTAACGAAGAGGTAGCAGACAAGTTCCCAGACGCATTCAGAAAATCACTGAGGAGAAAGGTATCTGCCTGAACAGGTTTTAGATGTACACAAAAGTGCCCTGTTTGGGGGGAAAATGCCACAAAGAACAATTATTAGGAAGAGAGCACCAAGATGAAAGGCAGGAAGGGGCAGGCTCTATCTACTGTTTTGTGCAAATGCAGTCATGTTTAAGACCAGGACTGCCCTTATCTATAAAGCTGTGGACCACCGAGCCTTGAAGGCAAGAAGGCAAGAAGGCAAGCATCAGCTGCCTTTCTGTTGTATGACAAGGCCTGGATGGGTAACTGGAAACCCTGTCTGCATTGGTTCCCCTGATGCTTTGTCCCTGAAGTTAGGAAGTGCTTTGCCAGTAAGGATCTTCTGATGTTGGACAATGCCCCTGGCTACCCAGAACCCCCATGAGTTCTACACTTCAGATAATCAAAGTCTGGCCCTAAACACAATGTATTAAATTTACCCTCTAAGATCCGAAGATCATAAGGGTCATTAAGGCTCATTATACACATATGCTCTGGAAAGCATTGTCAATACTGTGAAAGAGAATCCCCATAGAGAGAGAATTATGAAAATGTGGAAGGATCACACCACTGAAGGTGCCATTATTGTTACAGAAAAAGCCATAAAAGCCACCAAGCTCAAACCAATAAATTCCTGCTGGAGAAAACTGTATCTGGACCTTGGGCATGACTTCACAGGATTTACAAAGGACCCAGTCAAGGAAACCATAAAACAGATTTTAAATATGGCAAAAAAGGGTTGAAGGTGAAGAGTTTCACGACACGAATTTTGGAGAAATTCAAAAGCCAACAGACAACACACCAGAGAAATTAACAGAAGACCTGATGGAGATGAGCGCTTCCAAACCAGGCCAGGTGAGGAGGAAGACTGAGAAGCAGCGACAGAAAACAAACTGACATCAGTCTGGCAAAGAGTTCTGACTCACACTGAAGATTGCTTTCTACTTCTTTTATAAGAAGACAGGGACCCGTCTATGATACTGGCACTGAGACTAAAGGAAACAGTGGAAAGATCCGTAACATACAGAAACAGTTTTAAGAGATAAAAAAGTAAAAACAGACATTAAAATGTATGTCCATAAAGTTACATCAAATGGACGTGCCTCTTCTGCCTCCTCCGCCACCTCCAAACCCTAACACTTCCTTCCCTCTTCCTCCTCCAAAGACAAAGACTTTTATGATAATCTACCTCCCCTTAATAGCAAATATATTTTCTCTTCCTTATGACATTTTCTTTCCTCTAGTTTACTTTTATTGTGCTTTGGAGTCATCTCTGGGAAATCATTGCAAAGTTCAATGTCTTGAAGCTCAGTTTTTTCTTTTTGCAGCTTTTGGTCGGGGCTGGGTTTGAACCCGCCACCCCCAGCACACGAGGCCTGCGCCCTACTCCTTGAGCCACAGGCACCGACCGAAGCTCATTGTTTTTAGCTACTGTGCTTAGGTCTTTGATTCATTTAGAGCTGATTTTGGTGTATGGTATAAAGTAAGGGTTCTAGTTCTTTTCTATGTGGATAGCCAGTCTACCCTTTACTATTTGTTAAAGATTGTCCTTTCTCCATTAAACCAGAAACTTTGGCATTGCTTGGCACTTTGGCTGAAAATCACTTGAGCATATTGTCAAGGGTTTATTTCTGGGCCTTCAATACTATTTTCACAGTCCTACACATCTGTCTTTAAGCCATAACCACAGTTTTAATTACCACAGCTTTGTAGCAAGTTTAAGTTGGTGTAAGACTTCCAATTTTGTTCTTTTTTAAGATTGTTTTGTGTCCTTTGAGATACCGTAGAAATTTTAGGATGAATTTTCCTACTTCTCTCACTGAAAAAAGTTGCAATTTTGATAGGGATTATATTGAATCTGTAGACCAATTTGCATAGTACCTATATATACTCGGGTCATACAGGTTATCTGATTCGGTGTGCGCGCACCTAATCAAATGCACGTAGTCTCCAGTCGTCTTCTGCCGTCTGCTTGAGGGGGCGGTTTTCTGCACTTTAAAGTTGTTGCTAGTTTAGTTTTTCTTTAGCAATAAATATTGAAAAGCATTTAACCTACTGATTCCTCAATTATTGTAATTGTTTTGGGTATGTATTTTTATTTTTGAAATTTGCCTGCTGCATTTTATTTTGAAAATGCCTGCTGCATTTTCCACCTCGGCTTATACTCGAGTCACTAAGTTTTCCCAGTTTTTAGGGTAAAATTAAGGGGGTCGGCTTAGTATTATCATCCTTACACTATTAAATCTTCCAACCCACAAACATGGGATTTTTTTTCCATTTATTTTTGTTTTCTTTAATTTCTTTTAGCACTATTTTGTAGTTTGCTGTGTATTAGTCTTTTGCTGCATTGATAACGTTTATGCCTAAGTATTTTATTCGTTTTGATTGCTTTGTAAATAGAACTGTTTTCTTAATTTCTGCTCAAATTATTCTTTATTAGTGTATAGAAATGCTTTTGTGTGATTTTATATCCTACAACTTCACTACATTTATTAATTCTAACAGGTTTTTTGCTGGCATGTTAAGGGTTTTCTATGTATGAGATCATGTCATCTGTGAAAAGAGATAATTTTACTTTCTAATAATCTTTTACAGCACAAATTGGTTCAAGGGCTGTCTGGCAATCTTGGTCCATTCATTCTGTCATTCTATTAAAATATCACGCAGGGATTGCTGCTCTTCTTTCAAACTTCCAACATTTCTTCTTTCATCCTCTTGCTACGGAGGAAATAATAAACTATCAGAAGATGCGTCCAATTTCCACCAAATCTAACATGTTATTTGTGCTCATATGACTTCTACTATGAATGAACCATCACTGTTCATAAGACAAATCCCTTCCCTCCTATATACTAGAATTTGTTGTCACTTACGTACTTAAGAATATTCCTCTAGCAATTTCACCTAGACTTTTTTTCTTTTTAAACAGTCTCACTTCGTCACCTTTGGTAGAGTGCTGTGACATCTTATTTCACAGCAACCTCAAACCCCAAGTGATCCTCTTGCCTCAGCCTACCAAGAAGCTGGAACAACAGGCACCTCCCACACACCCAGCTATTTTTAGAGGCCAGGTCTTACTCTTCTTGCTCAGGCTGGTCTCCAAACTCCTGAGCTTAAGCCGTCTACCTGCCTTGGGCTCCCAGAGTGCTGGCTGCCCCTAGACGTTCATTTAATCTTCCTCTCTCTATTGGATGATTCCCATCAGCAAACATGCTGTTATTTCTCTCAGCATTAATTTCATCTCTTAAAGACTATTACTTTTGGGGACAATATTGTAATTTTTTTGTCAATGTTTTAATAAACAAACTCAAAGATTTTTTTTCTTATCCATTTTTAACTACATATTAGTTAAAATAACTGATTTCCACTTGAAAGCCTGATAAATTTATATTAGAAACAATTTATTCCCATACTTTAATATAGAAATTCTCGATTTAAATAAATCGAAAGATTCTGTGGAGCAAGTCCAAGAACATAGACAAGATACAGCTCTTTTTTAACTTAGATATAATAACAATAATCTCCTCCTAATGTGTTCAGGTTTGTTTTTTCTTTTCCACTTACCTTCTACTTTGGGACCAAAGTAGGTTTTATATTTTGCCTTTAAGAATGAGCTACTTTAGGGCGGTGCCTATGGCTCAGTGAGTAGGGCGCTGGCCCCATATACTGAGGGTGGAGGGTTCTAACCGGGTCCCGGCCAAACTGCAACAACAAAAAATATAGCCGGGTGTTGTGGTGGGCACCTATAGTCCCAGCTACTAAGGAGACTGAAGCAAGAGAATCGCCTAAGCCCAAGAGCTGAGAAGGTTGCTGTGAGCTGTGATGCCATAGCACTCTACCGAGGGTAACACAATAAGACTCCGTCTCAAAAAAAAAAAAAAAAGAAAAAAAAAAAAGAAAAGGGCTATTTTAAATTAAAAATTCCCTTGAATCTGTAAGTTTAGATTGTTTTCACTCACACGACTCAGATGTTAATATAAGTCATGAAAATGTTTCTCCTAGTTTGCTGTTTAGACATCTTTACGTGTTCACTACGCTACTTTAGGTTTCTCAAACGCTTAATTTTACTTTTAATCCAGTATCAATACCATTCATAATAGTAATCACTTTTTTCAAATAAGCTTCATCTTCCATACTTGAAGCTCTAAGGAACTGGCTATATGTAGCACCTTGGCCACAGAATGACTATTGTTGCTCAAGAACAATGGAATGAACACGTGTAATGATAATGTCAGTATTATATCTCCAAGAAAATGTAAAAGTAGCCACTCTTTAATATCCATAAGCAAAGGCCTAAGTTATAGGGTCTACACTAATTGCATGACAATTTCATTAAACATGGTAGTCTTTCCATTACTCTAGTATGAAGTTGAAAGTTTTATAAAATTTCCAAATTTGGGAAATTCAGTACATGGACCCTCTATTTCCTCTCTCACAAAATGGATCTATTAATGTCTACTTCAAATTTATACAAACACATCTAATAAGTGTTCAATTAATGCCTATGAATCTAAAGTTATACTAGGATTTTATACTAGGAAATTCTAGCACACTTAGTGTTTTAGGGACTACAGCTCAACATGAACCCACAACAAAGAAAGCTAGGCCATCGGGATGTGTTATAGAAGTGCCTAATTCACAAGAAATGCACTGGATTTTGTATCTAGATCACATTAAGTATCCCAAATTCATTTATATATACAATATTTTAAAGAGAATACCAACAAAATGTAGCAGACTCAAGGTGGCGTGTCCAGATATAATGATGTAGTAGTGCTCATGCCATGGGGCCATGGAAGGACCAGAGTACGTACAGCCTGTTACAGAAAAGATGTAAAAACTATCTCCACATTTAGGGTCAGTGTTACATACAGCAGGCCGTGAGTAAAGCTGTTTTGTTTTAAAGTTGGAAAAAAGTCCATTGCTAGCCAAGGCCACCGTCTGTATGGGTTTTCTCAGGATACTATGGTTTCCTCCTACATCCCCAAAATGTGCGTGTGAGTTTAACCGGGATGCCCCAACTGTCCCTGTGAGCACACAGAGATGTGTCAAGTGCATCCTGGATGCAATGCCTAGGGCTGATTCCTGCCCTGCACCCTGAGCTGCCACAATAGGCTCCAGTTACCTGCAATCCTGAAATGGAGTAAGTAGGCTGGAGAATAAATGGATACAAATTATTGTCAAATAAAAATTTGTGATGTCTATGATAGTTATACAGATGCATGACAATAAATGATGTGGTATGAATGTGCCTACCAAGCCTGCCGTATTTATTGTTTTTGAACTGTGTGCAGCTAAGAGGTACTTACTGCAATTTTCAACTTTGCAAACATTTATCCTTGATTTAACTAACAACCACTAAGACCACTATTATTCACTGATTTACCATAAATTGAGTTAATAATGATGTTTTTCTTAATCTTTCTTAAATGTATGTAAAGCTCACATTTCAATATTTAACATTGAATATTAACATTTAATATTTCTGGTCTTTATTTAGAAGTTTGGTGGTGCTTTTTTGTGACTAGAAATATGCTGTAGAAACTTAACTCTTCTTTGTATTAAGAAGCCATGGTAAAACTAGTTTCATTATAGTTCACTTAAAGTCAGTTTCCCTATTTATAAAGTAAATGTCATAAGATTTTTGTTGTACATTTAAAAAATTGATGTAATGCTCTTAAATGCTTACAATGCTCCTCAAGATGTTTTTAAGCACCAAACGATACATATTTAAAGTCATATAACAGAAATATATAATTTAAGTATATGTATCAAAAACAGCATAAGTGAAAAATCAAAACAGTTCAAAAAAGAAAAGGAAAGGAACTGGAAAGACATTTCTGAATTTTCTGGTAGGCAACAAAGTTTAAGATCTTTACATTGAAAGACAAACTTGAAAGTGGCTGGGTGCAAGAGCTGAATCCTGTAATACTGGAACTTGGGAAGGCTGAGGTGAGCAGACTGCTTGAGCTCAGGAGTTTGACACCAACCTGAGCAAGAGCGAGACCCCACTCTAAAAACAGCCAAGGATTGTGGCAGGCATCTGTAGTCCCCGCTACTTGGGAGGCTGAGGCAATAGGATCACTTGAGCCCAAGACTTTGAGGTTGCTGTGAAGCCACGGCACTCTACTGAGGGTGACAAAGTGAGACTCTATGTCAAACAAAACAGAACAAAAGAAAACAACACACACACACACACACACACACAAAAAAAAACTTGAAAAATACTCCATGTCTTTATTTGATTAGTAAAATCAAATCCAAAACACTGCAATTGTTTAACTTTGACAGGATTGAACGTATGAAGACCACTATTCCACAACTTCTGGAACATCCACATTCCACAAAAATGAATACCTTAAAAAAAACTTCATCTTAAATAAACAACATCATTAAACAAACATAAAAAGAAAGAATGGAAGACATCTACATAATCACAAGGGACCAATAACTATTGTCACTATGTTCCTATTTTTTGGGGTACTGTTTAATTTGAAACATTATTTTAATACCTAAGATTAAAGCTAACTCCAGGCATACTACCTAGGACAGACAACAGAAAGCATTCCAACTGTGAAATATGGCAAATGGCTTATGGTTAAAAGATGGTGAACAATATCCAAGAAAGACTACTTACTTAGAAATTTATAAGAGGTAAAATGAATTTAAGAACGTGATGTTATCTATGCTTATACATCTGTTAGAAATCCTGTCAACAGTACACGCACGTATAATATAAATTGAAAAGATTTCTTTAAGTGTCAAGCTAAAGGAAGTCTGAGTTGGCTTTCAAGAGACCAATTAAGGAACCCAGGACTTGGACTAGATAGGATTCTTTAGGGATTTAAAAAGGGTTCCATTCTAATTTTTGGAGACAAAAAACACAACAGGAAAAATTTTAAAAAAGAAAGTGACCTGTGGCATTTAGCTACTACTTTACCACTTGGCTTATTAACAGTTTATAATTGATTTCCCTCCTCCCTAAAAACTCTGAGTTTAATGGCTGATCATTTATGATCGTAAGATCTCGCAACATACACACATTATTTGAGTCACTGTGAGATAATGTAAGTATCTGAAGCACTAATTTTATTTCTACAGAGCAATGCCTCGGAATCATTAAGAACAAGAATAGTCTTGCACTTGACTTTCTTTTCTTTAGGGATGTAGAATTACCTCAATGAATAGATCAGGGATGGCGAACAAGTTCGACACAAAGAGCCAAAATTTTAAACTGTGAGAGTCAGAGAGCCACACCACACAGTGACCTGCCAAAACAGACAAACACTCACACAAAAGCATATAATTTTAACAATAATCTATTAAACACATAATATAACATGCTCAGTCAGGTGTTTTTTGTTACCTTGTTGGAGTGATGGGATGATAATCTCAGTGGGATTTCTGGCAT